>JALAJA010000640.1:15000-29582 GCA_023376005.1 Doryteuthis pealeii | reverse complement strand
ACAGAGAGTATGTAAACATACGAACAAGAAAGCATGGTCTGCCATCAGGAACATTATCATCATTGGAAATCTGCTCGAAGATTAACATGGAAACTCTTCCTAGTTATCCGTGGCAGTGCTACTATACAGCCTCACTCCTTAACACTCTAACAAAACAATTTAGATAAAAGCGACAGTATCTCTGTCTATGAACATATTCCTGAAAGCAATACTCAATGAAAAAAGATCCAACTATGTCAACAATCTTCTCCTATCACAAGCCGTTCGAGATAGATGTAACAAGACTAATATTGGTACGTTGGAAGAAGCATGACGAGCTCATACATGACGTTATTCTCTATGGCACATGACACATACAGACATTGGGTAGCGTTAGGAAAAAACTGAAGAAGGATTTCCACAGTTGCAAAAAAGAGTGTCTCTACATCAATCAGAAAAAAATCGTAGTATATTCTATGAATCTCATACTATATTTCTGCTAAAATCTTTACCTCATACCATAATTCATAATTTTAACTTTACTACACATTTAACTGAAATTAAATATTGACACCTATTATATATATTATATATATATATACTATATATAATATACTTATAGAATGGGTTAACTCACAATATGTGGAGAAAGATAGCACAAAAATGGGATGTTAGTAAAACTGATGTTTATTGTCGAACGATGCAACGTTTCGACCATCATCATGATCCAAACCCAGTTCTTGCTCATAAAGACATTTTCAGAAGGGGAAAAACAGTAGTTGTCAGTAGGGCAGGGGGGCTGGGGATGTAGGGATTTCACCATCTGAAAATTGTCCTTTCGATTGCGAAGCAAAGAACTCGCGCCTTTTGTCGCTGATGATGCGTCAAAATGGCCGAAAACGTTGCATCGTCGACTAATAAACACTCCAGTTTCCATAACATTCCCTTGTTTCCTACTTTTCTCCACAACACACACAACACACAACACAACGATAATATATATATATATATATAATAATACTATATACTATATATAAGAGCGAGAGAGAGAGGAGAGAGACGAGAGTAAAAACTACAGACACGTGTTTCGAGCGTATCACCCTTCATCAGTGCAGTATACCAATTTTTAGCAAATACCTCTGCCGGTTGAGAACCCGAACGACTACCGCTCCTAATCTCATACCCCATACGCCCACATCAAGCCTGCCAAGTAATAAGCAGGCTAATTAATACGCTAATTCTCTAAGCGAATGAATTCCCCAGAATTCTCAACTTTGTAAACACAAGTGAGATTTAGCCTTACGCCGGAAACGTGAATTTGCAATTAAATCCCTCCTAAATAAAGTGCTCAAACTGAAATTAGAGCTATAAAGAGTAACACTACAGAAAACGTGTTTCGAAGGTACACCTTCTCATCAGCTGCAGTTATACCATTTTAGCAGCTACCTCTGGCCGGTTATATATACATATAATATATATATATATATATATATAGGCTAAAATATATATATGTATCAAACTTCTCCCCCCCTCATCTCTCTCTCTCTCTCTCTCCTTCTCACTCTCTCATCTCATCAGGTAACATCAGGGTGAGTATATGTTACATCATAAACTTGTTGAATTATTTTCAAAGATGTTAACCGAGAGATTAAAAAGTATTCGAGAAAATGTTTTTTCTCTGTTATTATTCTCTAAATACTTTTTCATTTCTCTCGTTTTCATTTAAATAACAATTAATAATGTAAACTTTTTAAAGTAACCGCACGTTATAGAACAAACTACACACAAACACAGCACAACACACACAAGTATATATAATATATATAATAATATATAATATAATATTAAATTTGTAATGAGCTCTCTAATTGGTAATTTAAAAAACTCTCACTACTAAGCAAATAAGCAATGATCATTTCTCCCCGTAAATTGATCTCTCAGTTTGACGAAACATAACATACTAGATATTTAAGTTTAAAAACACCAGTCCCCCGCATCACTTCAGCTGGCGAAGCGCGATAAGAATATCGGACTACCATGCGAGTCACGTCTGAGTTCAGACCCTATCCAAGGATAGCTTTGTCTAGCCACCACGTGTCTAGCCACACGTTCTGTGGACTATATATATATACTATAAAACATGTGTTCTGCGTTCCAACGGAGAACAACTTAATATTTTATAAAAAAAACGTCTGCAAACATGTATAATGCTTCTCAGAAAAATTTTAAATTCTTTTATCATTACATACGTGGACACCGTGTTTCTGATCTATGTCTTCTTCAGACACAGAGATATTAATTTGGCAGAATATTCCGATTATTTGATAGTGTTACGTAATCACCGCCCAGCACCATATATTTGCTGGCTTGTCCAGACTTAGAAAAATGTACTTACCGATTATCTATAGTACTGGTTATTTGTGGAATCACCGAAAAGTAGTTAGGAAATAACATCTTTTTAACGAGAGAAAAAGGAGACTATAAGTCTAGATTTAACGAAAAATTAGGATGAGTGACTCCAATAAGCCTTTGATCCTCTAGGCTGGTGAACTTTGGCTTGACCAGTGAGAATAGAAGGAATCGAACTTCGATTTGTCCAGAAGGAAGTCGAAAATCTAGAGAAAGAAGCTTCTGGAAGATTATTTAGAAATACTATATTAAAAGATACCCGTCAATAGAATGGGATCATTGGATCTGCGATCAGTTCAGTTAGGGTCCGGCCGGAGGCAGTCAGATCCAGTCAGAGAAGATATCAGAGCCAGGAGGCCGCACGTGGCAGGTAGAACTGATGTCGCTAAATACTAAACCTGAATGTAATATCTTTACACTGACGAAGTTGAAAATATATTTTAAGTGTGAAGCCTGATAATTGAACGAAGTTAAGAGCATCACTTAAAAACATATTTAAGAAGCCGCGATCTCTCTCTCTCAATAACTTTCATTGAGAAATAAATTACGTAAAGCAAGAATACTGTCCACATCTTTATTTACTACACGCCAAAGAAATCGTACTCATGAATGAAATTCATTAAGTGTATACTTGTCAAACAAGTCAAATTGGCCGTAACGAAGGCACGTGACGGGGTACGTAAAGTGCTATCTTCCCTTGACCAAAGAAGTGGAGAAGGATTTTGGCTAAGAAGATGACTGACTCTACAGCTAGATTCGTGTTGTAAACAAACGACTGTACGTACGAAGATACGATTTGTGCGAGAAGAAAAGGCACTACGTAATATTACGAAACTGATCCCGCATACGTAACTTATATTCGTAATAGGTACCGCCACGTTACAATAGGTTGTGTGTGTTTTACACAAAACACACACACACACACACACACACTATATATATATATATATATATATAATATATATATATATATATATATATAATATGTGTGGTGTGTGTTGTGGAAGGATAGAAAACTGGTAGAGGAGAGAAAAAGTCGGAGGCATAGAGCAATTAGTCAGACAGTAAAATCACAGGAATCTCAATACGATAAAGGACCACATGCATATAGGAAATACGGGAGAGAATGGGGAGACCCATACTAAACAAAGTGAGAACAGTAACTGAGAACAGTAAGACAGAGAGACAAATACGCACACACATACACACAAACCGAAGCACGACATACGAAAAGTTTCACGAAAAGAGTAAATCGCATGCTTCTCCGCTTCATTTACCATTAAAAAACAACTTTTATGAAAAAGTATAACATTAAGATAATCAAGCGATAACAGTAATAGTCACGAAAAAATATTTTGTTCATTTTAAGCATAGAATTAAGTCATAATCTCTTAGCACAATCCTAATTTGTATATAATGGGTTTTGATTAATAAAGCTGAACTTCTATTACACAAGAACAATTTTTTTAAATTTGTGTCATGAGAGTTTCGCAGAATACTGAAGAATGATATACCCCAAATGATTTTAACAAAAAAAATGTATTGTTTTAGCTCTTTCGCATTATTTAAAGACATAATGATTATATATTTACTAACCTTCCGCACAAGTAGGTTGCAACACCGGTGTGTTTAAAGCAAATTTAGAGGTTTGAAACACAGGGTTTTAAATTCCCTAAGAATGGTTTGTCATACTAAGGTTAAAAGACCAGGGTAGCCTACTATTTCCGCTATAGTGGAGAGAATAAGCTAGCATGCATACCTTCCCAAGCAGTATTAGCGTGGGTGTAAAATGGAAATGATGAGATAATGGTATCGGATTTAAACTCACTACCACCCGTGTCCATTTCCTACGAGGATAGCCTTTTCACAACGCACCTACATTATAGAAAGATTATGGTGAAGAGCGCCATTCTGATCTTGAGATACTTGTCGAATGCATGATTGTTCTTGACTTGAAAAAATAAGAAACATTTAAGTCTGCTGATTAAAAATGTCGTTTAGTACAAGCGCAAAGAAAGACAGCGAAACAAACCCACACCACCAACACACAACACACACAAACAAAGAACAAACAAACAAACCAATCAAGCAACACAAGCAAAACACGATTCAACCAAACAGCAATAATGAGGTAAATCGGGTGACACTCAGATTAAGAAAATTACATTTTCCAGATGAGAAAACTGATATATTATTGAATAAAATGTAAGAGCTGATAACAAGTGTCTCACTATAAAAATATATTACTGTGTAAATTAATTCAAAAAATGAGTTGTCATTTGTCCTCTCGAAAATTTGAAACTTAATTTACTCGATTAGGCTGAATTTTGATTGTTGGTAAGATAACCGCAGGGTACATATGGAATAATTTTTAGACTATGTGCTTAATTGAAGTCATACCTAATTTGAAAATTAATTATTTGATAATTAATGAATTAGGCGAAGATATCGCCTCTGTTCAATGTAAGGCGTTAAACCAAATCGAGATAAAGTCCATCTCTGTATGTACATTTATGCATATTATGCCCGCCATCTCAAACAAACTGTTGTTACCTCATATTATATATATAATATACTTATATATAATATATATTGTGTGTTTCCGCTGTTGCTTGTGCTGTGTGTAGTGTTGTGTGGTCGTGTGCGGGGTGTGCGGTTTGTGTACGTAGTGTGTTGGCTGTGTGTGTGAGAGAAGAGAGAAGAGAGAGAGAGAGAGATGAGAGAGAAGACGAGATACCAAGGAGCAGTATGTTCTTCTGTGGTTTGTGTGAAGATATACAACTCGTCGTTTTTGTTTTCTGATTGTTTTGAAAATTAAAACACTGCATTGATTTTCATTTGTGAACTTTATTATTTAATTAATGTTAACTCTTTATAGCAGTGGTTCACAAACTTTATACAGTTCTGGCACCGCTCTACAGTATTACAGTACTTCATAGCGCACTATACAAAATTAGACTCAAATGATATAAAGTTAACTGTTAATATAGTAAAAATACACATTTAACAAAAAACAAAGCTTAACCATGCCACTATCAAGTTTATTCATTCCTGTTGTTATATGAGAAACATGAGCTTGATGAGAACTTGCATTTCTTCAATTTGTCTTATAGTTGAAAGACAAACTCTCATTTCCTCATCAAAGCATTAAAGAGTCCTCTCTTTTTACCCCTAAATTGTTGCGAGGCTGAAATCCACGTTCACATATATAGGTGGAAAATTGCAATAAAATTGCCAGCGCTTTTTTAACTATCGACACATTTGATTTGCGATAGAAATCCAAAATCTTCAAGAGACAATTTCTTTATTATTAGCAATAAAAGACTGCATTCTTATTTAGTTTCATTAGTATTCTAATTTAATATCATATTACAACAAAATTAAGTATTGCACCCAGAGAGTGCCTATTTTGCTAGTCAGCGAAAAAAAGATCATATAATTGGTCTATCCTGCGTTATTTCTATATAAATGTGATCTGAAATCCATTTAAATTATATATTATATATAATATATAATAGATATATATATATATAATCATTCATTGATAATATCTATTAATAATGGAGATTTCAGTCTCTATTGTTTGTAACCGAAATTACGTCACCGCTTACGTCACAGTCATTTCTGGAATCTATATAAGGTTTATCAATGAGTATTAATTTATAGTCATTCATGAACTACGTAAAAAAAATTTAAAATGTTATGAGAAATCAATTAATAGTCAAATTTTCATGATAATTTCGATTACTTATTCACCTTTAGATGAATTTAATATTTAAAATAGTTTTGTTCCAAAAATAGTTTAGGAGAAATATTTAGTTTTACTAAGACAAAACTCCCCATACCATTTAATTTAGGAAATTTGAACAAAACATTTTACTTCTACGATTTTTAATTTTTTCTTTAAAGATAACAGCTTTGATTAATAAAATTAAAAACAATAGGAACGTTTTGGAGCGTACTGTCATAAAATAAAACAAATATCTCATGCAATGGAGGTTCAATATGAAGCTTTTTAAGTAAGTAATAGACACAGCTGCGATTCTCTTTTTCTGTTAAGAAGAAACTAGAATCTCATGCAGTTTCTACAAAAGGTTTCCTAATCCACATCATTGTGCAATGTTAAATATGCGGAAAACTCAAATTTTCTTTTAAATGTTCATCTATCATCCGAAAATAACGAGGATTGTAATTAGTGAATACTTTTTTTAATTATAAGGAATTTGCTCAGCTAATTTCCTCTTACCCCTTCTGTTACTCCACTCTTCCTCTTTCTCCTCTCACTCCTGTGTTCCTTAGTTTGCTTAAGTACTGCCATATTCAGTATATATATCTCGTATAAATATAGTATAGTGGATAAAACAAATACACTCGTAATTGCAATCTATGATTCAACTTTTTAATTTGTTTTCAAAAGAACACTACTCATATTTATTTCTATGAAAATCCATATGCTTTTCAGAAATGATAAATAACTACTGTTTGTTTGTTTATAAATAACGCGTTGTTACCACATATATTCATGTAAGATGTTTATCACGACAGACTTTATTTAACACATAATTAAACTATTTTTTGTTTCATTTTAATTTGTGGTTTTTTTATTAATATCTATGCACTCGCGTTACGGTTCGATTTTTTCTAAGCGCATCTAATTTTGTGAGTGAAAGCAAAAAAGTCGCCAATCGCCTCGATTTTGCATTAAATAAAAAGACTTAATCATAAATCAAATCACGTTCTCTTTTATAATAATTATCTTCTAATATTTCTTTAAATTCTGATTGGCTTAAGAAACGATTATGTAACCAATGCAGCGACATTATAACGCTACAATATTATACAAATAAAGTAAAGTTGGCTTATGAATTCTTAAAATACAGCAGAATGAAGAAAAAAGTGAAATTGATTCTATTAACTTAATTGGTTTTGAACTTCCGATACTTTATCATGAACACTTTCTTTTTCTTTCTTTTTTGACGCATAGACGACTGTCCATTATTGAATGTTTCCCTGGCAAAACATTTCACATTATTTTAAACACAATGTTTGTATTTAATGTTTACTCATGAATATGTAATTATTTGTAAAGTAAAATTGATAGAATATCTCAAATGTCAGATTATACAAGAATAAATGTAAATTAGTAGATATATTTAATAAGCCTTAGTTAGCTGTGGCAGAAAGACAGCGTGAATGGAACTCACAACTAATGGTGCTAATCCAGCTTGTTAACCAGATATGTTATCTTTTGGTTTATAAAGACAACTAACTTTCTACAAATATTGATTGGGATTAATGTAAATGTTACAACATTTAGGTATATATATATACTATATATATATATATATAATATATATATATATATATTATTAATATAATCATTATTCATCATCATCATCTATATTATTATTATTCAATACATTTAAGGTGTAATTGTTACCATTCGTTTCTAAGCAGCATGTTAGCCACTTTTAATCAAGGAGAGGCGCTTGTTAAAGAAAGCAGGAATGTCAATTCATTCCTATACATAATAATATATATATTGTGTGTGTGTGTTGTCGGTTGTGTGTTGCGCGTGTGTGTGTTTGTGTGTGTGTTGTTTGTTTGTATTTTTAGAGCTGAATCCTTATTCCGCGTTTTTGGTGAAAATAGGGCGCATATGTTCGATCGGATTGATTGTTTTATTATTTTAAAGGCATTGCAATCCATGTGAGCTGACAGCCGTATCAGCATAAAAGTTAGGGATCTGCGTGCATTGTATATTTATATTCACATTTTGCTGTTCTTGAAAAAATTTTGCTCAAAGTTATATATCAAGTACTTTTACTACAAATATATTTCATGCACTTGTATGATTTCAGATATTCCTATCTTAGTACTAATTATTATATGATTTCAAGTAAGTATTCATAATTTATATCAGAAATCTTTGCACAATGTAATATTGGTTTCAAAGTATTCATAAAAAATCCTTAGTAAACAAACGTTGTTCATGTATCTCTTCTTAATATATGCAATTACCAACTCTTCCGCACTAGCAAGATGCAACACATGGTCAATCTTTCATTAATTAAGCGAAGTTTAACAGGTTTGTATTTGGTTTTCTTTCTCCTACTGGTTGCTTAACCAAGGTATAGAACCATGTCTTACCATACTATTTACCCATAGTTGGTGGTAGGATGGCTGGATGGATGCCTTTACTAAGCGTATTAGCCCTATATGAAATTTCAGCCTTGTCCAGAATTTGAACCTTGTAAGCGACTCCATTTTCTCCAATGGTAACCATTACACAAAACACCTCCACCACTATTCACTATAATCATAATTCACATTTAAATAGGATCAATTATTCCAATCGAATACGAAATAACCTTAAACATTTATTTAGCCAAGAATTTGAACCCTAAAATGTACAACCACTACGGATCAGAGTGCATCTGGGAGTAATGTCAATGATGGCGTACGTCACACTAAAAAACCTGAAATAGAGTGTCCACCATCAGTTGCAATTTAGTTATACTCATTGCACTCCATGGGAATATCTCTCCCCAGAGGATACAATCAGCGTATTCTAACCATAACTGACAAAGGGGATACGAGATCAGGCACGACAAAAGGTTTAAAATGCCATATAAGTCCACCCATTCCAACGCCCATAGCTAGAATAAATGCCGTATAGTTTTCATGTTGTAGTGGGCATAACACTGCTGTACCGATACATTCATGTAAGGTCCGATTGTGTCTTGCCTGCCTGGATCGAAAACGCGTCCTTGGGAATACAAAAAAAACAGTGATGCAAACGCATGGCTTGATTCAGGTGCCCAAATGCACGAAAGTGGTGTGGGGGTCTGGTGCCAAAAACAAGCACAAAGTGAGTCTAGAGAAGGTTCAGATGGTACCGGTGTTGCAGATTCAGAATTTATATATATATATATATATATATATATAATAATATATATATATATATATGGAGTATTTTTAAGCTAGATATATATATGGACCGGGTATTTTAGCTAATATATATATATTTATATATATATATATATAATATATATAATATATATACTAGCTAAAATACCCGGTCCTGACCGGACTAAAATAAAAATAAAATAGGAACACCAAAGAGTGAGTTTGGAGAAAATAAGAGATAGTATACCCAATTTCGGTTTCATTTTTTTAATATCTCATAAAATTAAAATAGGGGATGGTGGGTAGACCTCGTTTATAAAAAATATGTCCCTAACATATTTTTCGTTGAAGATCGGGACCATTAATTGATTTTTCATAGTATATTTTGAAATCATCTTGTCTTAAGTTGTTTTTGGCTACGTTAAATTTCAATTGATTTAACGGTGCAAAATGAAAACATTGTTTTTCAATTCATAATTTTCATTTATTCCGTAAGCTGAAAATTAAAAATTAAAAATCATCAGAGTTTGTTTAATGTTTTTCTTTCGTATGGAAATTTTTTTTCAAAATATATTAATTTTTATACAAGTTTCATTGAGTTAAATAGGAGGGTCACAGGGAAAATTTGGTGGCAACTTATAAGAGATAATTATTTATCAAATTTTGTAAAAAATCGACGAGAATTTGTCTAATGAATAAACGGTCGAAAATAAATGTTATATTCAAGACGACACTAATATGAAGGAATTAAAGTAACTTCTAAAGTTAAAAAAAATGTTAATAAATGATTAAAAGAGAAATCTCGAGATAAGGACCGAACTTGAAAAAAAGGTCGGAAATTAGGGTTGACCAAAAAAAAACAGAACCCAAATTATTTATTCATTTTCCCATTAAACTTACCCTAACCGCAACCCTAACCTACCCCAAACCCTCCTAGTTAAAATTAACAGTTTTTATTACAAAATTTGTGGTTCTGTTTTTTCTGGGTCACCCTGTATACAGGTGACCCAGAAAAAAACAGAACACAAAATTATTTATTATTTTCCCATTAAACTAACCCTAAACCCCAACCCTAACCAAACCCTACCCTAACCTTAAACCCCCCCTAGTTAAAATTAACAGTTATATTACAAAATTTGTGGGTTCTGTTTTCCTAATTTTCCGACCGTTTTTCAATTTCAGCCGAGATATGTTCGCGTTTTAGTAAAAAAGAAAGAGAAAAAAAAAGGAAGTGGTGACTTAATTTTTTTAAAAAAATCTGCCTGTCTATTTATCATTGAATTATAATAAATTAAGTAACACATTTTTTTATCAAGTTACGTACATTATTTCATTTTTTTTAAATAAACAGGAAAGAAACAAAGCTTAGCGTAACATTTCAAACACTGTTTATATACGAAATGTTAAGTTAAACTTAATATTTTATTCAACTACATCGTATTTTTATTTTAAAAATTTTTGTTATTGTTATTACAAATATATGTTACTTATTTACGCAATAAGTAGTTATATAATTTAACTACCTATTTTTGTAAAAGGCTTTTTTTTTCTAAAACTCTTTTGTATACACGAAAAATTAAATACTGATTAAAAAAAGTTGAGGTATTATTAAATGTTTCGCTTATTATTGTTATTTATTTCGCTGTAAAAAAAAATTCAATCGATAAAAACCACATCTTTCTTACCAAATAATATATGTAAGATTGATTATTTCATTTCATTTCTAAATAAATTAATATTTAAAGACAGGAATAAAAAGATTGCGATATGAATAAGATTTGATTTTTCGTTAAAACATACTTTTACTCTCCGGAGCAAAATAATTTTTTTTCTAACTCGCTATAAAAAAAATTAATCCAATGAATATAGACTCATACAAATAATATATTGGCAAAGATTTTTTTCTTCTCTTTCCAACAATATGAATATTTTTAAGATTGGACCATGAACAGGCGATAAATTCCGAGCTGAACGCTTAAGACTGCGAAATTTATTCACTAAATGGTAATCGCTGTATCAAAAAGTCTGCTGGTATCGCTGTAACAAAAAGTCAGGCAGCGGAAAATATTTTATCATCAGCAGGAGTTTTGTATACAGACAGTTTCGCAAATTGGGTGATTTTTGGCTTAATTAATTAATTATATCCCTTTAATCAGTAAAAATCAATAACCAAATTTGTCGTGTTTCTTAGTTAGAAGGATATTAATATGTATGCAAGATTTCGAACCAGAGTGACCTCTCGTTTTTGAACTTATAAGTCGACACGTACATGCAATATATATATATATATATATATATATATATATATATATATATATTATATATACTAGAAAACACGTGACCGCTGGGCCACCCATTGAGCTCAGGTATATGTTAAAAAATCACATATTATACTAAGCTCAGGTAACTGTCCGTCTTATATTTGCACAGTTGACATTGACAACCATTAGTTGTACCTAAAACTACCTCTAATCTAATGGAATAGAAAATGTAACTAGTGGTATCATATAAGCCATCATGTACTGCTTAATATTTTACATTCATTAATTTTATCATCTGTCAAATGTTACGCCTACTCCTACTCAATTATATGATATTTTTTACAACCTTATATAGATATTACAAAGCCTCGCATTATCTACAAAAAGCCGCATTCATAGGTATTTCAGAGTGCATATGCAATTATGTTATCATATTATCAGTATCAGATCAGACTACATTTTTCAATTCTTAATGGATATTGGAATACATCTAGTGGCATTAAACAAAATAACTGATTTCATGAAAGAATGTCTTCTTTTTGTCTGTAAGGTGATTTTGAATAATATATATTATATATTATATATATATATATATATATATATATATATATTGTAGATTAAATAAGTTAATAATCATTTTCATGTGCCAACTTTTACACGTACACACACAAGCAATACACAAATCTAACCAAAAACTTGGATTTAATGAAAATAAAGAATATATTATATATATATATATATATATATATATATATATATATATATATATTTCTTTATTTTTATTAAATTCTTTTTTTTGGTTTGTGTATGTGCTTTGTGTCTACGTGTATATGTTGGCACATGAAAATGATTACTAACTTATTTAAAGGAGGTCGAAAAAGCTGTCCAGTGCACGGATTTCGCACATGGTGATTGCCGAGTTGTCTGGTCCTGGTAATTTTAATTCATTCCTGTATTTGCTTAATTAAATACACACACACCACACACAAAACACACCACACACACACACACACACCACATATATATATATATATATATATATATATATATATTATATATATATATTATATATATTGCGTTTAGAAATCAGCCCTATTTGAGTAAAGCTTCGAAAAATTAATAGTGGAAGGAAAAATTAAACTAAAAATATTTTTTCCACTAGCAAAGTCTCTCTTCTGTGATTCCCCTACACTGGTAGAGGACAGTGAAATCCAAGATGTGCTCACCTCACAGCAACACTGTTGTTGCAATATTTTTATGCTGTCCCCATTAGTAATTTGGCCACAGAATTTAGTATGTACTTTGCTGGTTTTATCTACGTTTTTTCAATAGTAATTCATTGTTCTCTATTGATAGTATTAATTCACATTCTTTTTCACTTTAAAAAAATATTTAATATAGCAGGAACTCACGTTGCCTTCTGAATGTATAAGTATAAGCTTTTTAAAATTATTATGCTTTCTCATATATAGAAATTGTTCTCTAGTCTGTGGCTATGTATAATGTTCATTAATCATTTACTATTTTCTTTGGTATTGTGTAGACGTATTTTGGTGGGTTTGGTGCGGATTCTTTTATCAACTTTGCTGGGTTGCAGACAAGTTCAAAACGTTTAGCGTTATTGTTGTTGACACACACACACACTTACACACACACACACACACACACACACACACACACACACACACACACATACATACATACATACATACATATATATATATATATATATATATATATATATATATATATTATGCATGTTTTGTTGAACTTAACAGGACAATTCTTATCAGGTGTGGAAGTGGTAGATTTTCCTTAGTTTTTATAAGCCTGTGAGCCCTGATCCCTATTTATTCCTACTGCTACCGTTTGTTTAAAATTGAATATGGAAACATTTAAACCTGATGATGGCACTATGTAATGCAGAAAGTACGAGCAAACCAACGGTTGGATTCATTCACCAATTCCACTTCTGAAATAAAAAAGATACCCAAAAACAATTGGACAGGATAGAAAAGAACTCATGAGACAAGAATTGTCATTTGAGTTCAACAAAACTGCATAAAAGAAAAATGTTCCACTATATAATATATATATTAATATATATATATATATAATTATATATATGTTGTTTTTTGTGGTGTGTAATATTTTTGTTTTACCCCTTGCTTATTTTTCGGATCAACTCTAACCGATGATTGTTTCAATGAAGTCTTACGACAGTAAGTCTCTCAGATATCCAAGATGTTTCTTCTACGTATTGTAGCTGGTTTATCAATTATTGTGAACTGGATTGATTTTCAATTCTTTCCCGATTTTCAATTTCCCTCAATTCTATTGTCCGGGGTTTTGGGCACTGTCCAAAAAGACGCCATAAACGGTGCGGGTACTATGTTTCACAATTTTTCAGGTTTTTGACAAAATCCACGTTAATTAAATTAGTTAAATTGTTCTAACTGGATTGGAATCGGGGTAGCTTTTACATCTTATACATCAGATAATTGTATGCGTTTTCATTTTTTTATGTCATTTTTGTGTTTTTGTGCAATATACGAATTATCAATATTGGTAAACTTCAGTCTTGTCTGTACAATATCCAACTCTGTCAAGACTGTTCGAGTATTTCTTTTTATTTGAGTAATTACTACTACTACTACTACTACTACTACTACTACATCTTTTCCTATTTTATGTCTCCTTAAACAAAACAATCGCAAAATTTTCTTATAGAATTCAAATATCTATCATAAATATCTTCTACAAAATACTGATATCCACCAGTTATCACTCGTGTAAAAGGGACTTGTAAGCTGCTTATTAAGAATATTTAAAACGAGCGGTTCCCTATCGAGATTATTACTAGGTTTAAACAAAGCAATATTTTAAAGGAAACAGGTAATCGAATTTCCATTGTCTTTGTTTTATGTTGGGGCATTTCATGTTTTGTAAAAAATAAAAAATAAATCGCCAATATCTGCTATATTTTTTAAAAACATATTTGGTAATTTTGTAATGCAGATTATT
>JALAJA010000640.1:0-10000 GCA_023376005.1 Doryteuthis pealeii | reverse complement strand
ATTATCTCTTATAAGTTGCCACCAATTTTCCCTGTGACCCCCTCCCTATTTAACTCAATGAAACTTGTATAAAAATTAATATTATTTTGAAAAAAAATTTCCATACGAAAGAAGAAACATTAAACAAATGATTTTTTTAATTTTAATTTTCAGCTTACGGAAATAATGAAAATTATGATTGAAAAACAATGTTTTCATTTTTGCACCGTTAAATCAATTGAAATTTAACGTAGCAAAAACAACTTAAGACAAGATGATTTTCAAAATATACTATGAAAATCAATTAATGGTCCGATCTTCACGAAAATATGTTAGGGACATATTTTTTATAACGAGGTCTACCCACCATCCCCTATTTTATTTTATGAGATATTAAAAAAATGAACCGAAATTGGGGTATACCTATCTCTTATTTTCTCCAAACTCACTCTTTGGTGTTCCTATTTTATTTTTTTATTTTAGTCCGGTCATGGACCGGGTATTTTAGCTAGTATATATATATATATATATATATATATATATATATATATATATATATTAGCTAAAATACCCGGTCCATATATATACTAGCTAAAATACCCGGTCCATATATATATATATATATATATATATATATATATATAATATATATATATATATATATATTCTGAATCTGCAACACCGGTACCATCTGAACCTTCTCTAGACTCACTTTGTGCTTGTTTTTGGCACCAGACCCCACACCACTTTTCGTGCATTTTGGGCACCTGAATCAAGCCATGCGTTTGCATCACTGTTTTTTTTTTTGTATTCCCAAGGACGCGTTTTCGATCCAGGCAGGCAAGACACAATCGGACTCTTACAATGATGTATCGGTACAGCAGTGTTATGCCCACTACAACATGAAAACTATAACGGCATTTATTCTAGCTATTTGGGCGTTGGAATGGGTGGACTTATATGGCATTTAAACCTTTTGTCGTGCTCTGATCTCGTATCCCTTTGTCAGTTATGGTTAGAATACGCTGATTGTATCCTCTGGGGAGAGATATTCCCATGGAGTGCAATGAGTATAACTAAATTGCAACTGATGGTGACACTCTATTTCAGGAGTTTTTAGTGTGACGTACGCCATCATTGACATTACTCCCAGATGCACTCTGATCCGTAGTGGTTGTACATTTTAGGGTTCAATTCTTGGCTAAAATAAATGTTTAAGGTTATTCGTATTCGATTGGAATAATTGATCCTATTTAAATGTGAATTATGTATATAGTGAATAGTGTGGAGGTGTTTTTGTGTAATGGTTACCATTGGAGAAAATGGAGTCGCTTACAAGGTTCAAATTCTGGACAAGGCTGAAATTCATATAGGGCTAATACGCTTAGTAAAAGCATCCATCCAGCCATCCTACCACCAACTATGGGTAAATAGTATGGTAGACATGGTTCTATAACCTTGGTTAAGCAACCAGTAGGAGAAAGAAAACCAAATACAAACCTGTTAAACTTCGCTTAATTAATGAAAGATTGACCATGTGTTGCATCTTGCTAGTGCGGAAGAGTTGGTAATTGCATATATTAAGAAGAGATACATGAACCAACGTTTGTTTACTAAGGATTTTTATGAATTACTTGAAACCATATACATTTGTGCAAACAGATTTCTGATATAAATTATGAATACTTACTTGAAATCATATAATAATTAGTACTAGATAGGAATATCTGAAATCATACAAGTGCATGAAATATATTTGTAGTAAAAGTACTTGATATATAACTTTGAGCAAAATTTTTTCAAGAAACAGCAAAATGTGAATATAAATATACAATGCACGCAGATCCCTAACTTTTATGCTGATACGGCATGTCAGCTCACATGGATTAGCATGCCTTTACAATCAATAAAACAATCAATCCGATCGAACATATGCGCCCTATTTTCACAAAAAACGCGGAAAATAAGAAGATTCAGCTCTAAAAAAATACAAACAAACAAACACACACACAAACACACACACACGCACACACACACACACACACATATATATATATATATATATATATATATGTATAAATGAATTGACATTCCCTGCATTTCTTTAACAAGCGCCTCTCCTTGATTAAAAGTGGCTAACATGCTGCTTAGAAACGAATGGTAACAATTACACCTTAAATGTATTGAATAATAATAATAATGATGATGATGATAAAATGATATATATATATATATATATATATATATATATATATATATATATATATATATATATATATATATATACCTAAATGTTGTAACATTTACATATACATCCCAATCATATTTGTAGAAAGTTAGATGTCTTTATAAACCAAAGATACCAGTATCTGGTTAACAAGCTGGATTAGCAAACCATTAGTTGTGAGTTCCATTCACGCTGTCTTTCTGCCAAAGCTAAACTAAGCTTATTAAATAACTACTAATTTACATTTATATCTTGTATAATCTGACATTTGAGATATTCTATCAATTTTACTTTACAAATATTACATATTCATGAGTAAACATTAAATACAAACATTGTGTTTAAAATAATGTGAAATGTTTGCCAGGGAAACAATTCAATAATGGACATCGTCTATGCGTCAAAAAAGAAAAGAAAAAAGAAATGAGTTCATGATAAAGTATCGGGAAGTTCAAAAACAAAATTATTAATAGAATCAATTTCACTTTTTTCTTCATTCTGCTGCTATTTAAGAATTCATAAGCCAACTTTACTTTAATTTGTATAATATTGTAGCGTTATAATTGTCGCTGCATTGGTTACATAAACGTCTTCTTAGCCAATCAGAATTTAAAGAAATATAGAAGATAATTATTATAAAGAGGAACGTGATTTGATTTATGATTAAGTCTTTGTTATTTTTAATGCAAAATCGAGCGATTGGCGACCTTTTTTGCTTTCAACTCACAAAATTAGATGCGCTTAGAAAAAATCGAACCGTAACCGCAGGTTGCATAGATATTAAATAAAAAAAAACACACAAATTAAAATGAAACAAAAAAATAGTTTAATTATGTTTAAATAAAGTCTGTCGTGATAAACATCTTACATTGAATATATGTGGTAACAACGCGTTTTTATAAACAAACAAACAGTAGTTATTTATCAAATTTCTGAAAAGCATATGGATTTCATAGAAATCAAATATGAGTAGTGTTCTTTTCAAAAACAAATTAAAAAGTTGAATCATAGATTGCAAAAATTACGAGTGTATTTGTTTTATCCAACTATACTATATTTATACGAGCATATATATACTGAATATGGCAGTACTTAAAGCAACTAAGGAACACCAGGGAGTGAGAGAGAAAGAGGGAAGAGTGGAGTAACAGAAGGGGTAAGAGGAAAATAGCTGAGCAAATTCCTTATAAATTAAAAAAGTATTCACTAATTACAATCCTCGTTTATTTTCGGATGATAGATGAACATTTATCAAGAAAATTTGAGTTTTTCCATCATTTAACATTGCACAATATGACTGGATTAGAAACCCTTTTGTAGAAACTGCAATAGATTCTAGTTTAACTCTAACAGAAAAAGAAGAACTCGCAGCTGTGTCTATTACTTACTTAAAAAGCTTCATATTGACTCCATTCCATTGAGATATTTGTTTTATTTTATGACAGTACGCTCCAAAACGTTCCTATTTTTTTTAATTTATTAATCAAACTGTTATCTTTAAAGAAAAATTTAAAAATCGTAGAAGTAAAATGTTTTGTTCAAATTTCCTAAAATTAAATGGTATGGGGAGTTTGTCTTAGTAAAACTAAATATTTCTCCTAATACTATTTTTGGAACAAAACTATTTTAAATATAAATTCATCTAAAGGTGAATAAGTATCGAAATTATCATGAAAATTTGACTATTAATTGATTTTTCATAACATTTTAAATTTTTTTTACGTAGTAATGATACTGACTATAAACTTAATACTCATTGATAAACTTATATAATTCCAGAAATGACTGTGACGTAAGCGGTGACGTAATTTCGGTTACAAACAAATAGAGACTGAATCTCCATTATTAATAGATATAATACAATGAAATGAATTATATATATATATATATATATATATAATTTAAATGGATTCAGATCACATTTATATAGAAAATAACCGCAGGATAGACCATTATATGATCTTTTTTCCCTGGACTAGCAAATATAGGCACTCTCTGGGTGCAAATACTTAAATTTTGTTGTAATATGATATTAAATTAGAAATACTAATGAAACTAAATAAGAATGCAGTCTTTTATTGCTAATAAATAAATTGTCTCTTGAAGATTTTGGATTTCTATCGCAAATCAAAATGTGTCGATATCTAAAAAAGCGCTGGCAATTTTATTGCAATTTTCCACCTCATATTTATGTGAACTGGGATTTTCAGCCCTCGCAACAATTAAGGGTAAAAAGAGAGGAACTCTTTAATGCTTTGATGAGGAAATGAGAGTTTGTCTTTCAAACATAAGACCAAACATTGAAGAAATCGCAAGGTCTCATCAAGCTCATGTTTCTCATTAACACAGGAATGAATAAACTTGATAGTGGCATGTTAAGTTTGTTTTTGTTAAATGTGTTATTTTTTATATATTTAACAGTTAACTTTATAACATATTAGTCCTATTTTGTATAGTGCGCTATGAAGTATCTGTAATACTGTAAGTGTGCCCAGACTGTATAAAGTTTGTGAACCACTGCTATAAAAGTTAACATTAATTAAATTAATAAAGTTCACAAATGAAATCAAATGCAGTTGTTTTTAATTTTCAAAAACAATCAGCAAACAAAAAACACGAGTTGTATATCTTCCACAAAACACACAGACAGACACATACTCTCTCTCTCTCTCTCTCTCTCTCTCTCTCTCTCTCTCTCTCACACACACACACACACACACACACACACACATACACACAAACCCGCACCCCCGCACCCCCGCACACACACACACACACACACACACACACACACACACACACATATATATATATATATATTATATATATATATATATATGAGAGTACACAAACAGTTTGTTTGAGATGGCGGGCATAATATGCTAAAAATGTACATACAGAGATCGACTTTATCTCGATTTGTTTACGCCTTACATTTGAACAGATATCTTCGCCTAATTCATTAATTATCAAATAATTAATTTTCAAATTAGGTATGACTTCAATTAAGCACATAGTCTCAAAAAATATATTCATAATGTACCCTGCGGCTTATCTTAACCAACAATCAAAATTCAGCCTAATCGAGTAAATCTAAGTTTTCAAATTTCGAGAGACAAATGACAACTCATTTTTTGAAATAATTACACAGTAACTATATTTTATAGTGAGACACTTTGTTATCAGCTCTTACATTTTATTCAATAATATATCCAGTTTTCTCATCTGGAAAATGTATTTTCTTAATCTGAAGTGTCACCAGATTTACCTCCATTATATGCTGTTTGGTTGAATTCGTGTTTTGCTTGTTTGCTTGATTGTTTGTTTGTTTGTTTCTTTGTTTGTGTGTGTGTGTGTGTTGTAGGTGTGGGTGTTTCCTTCTTTCTTTCTTTGTACTAAACGACATTTTACATCAGCAGACTTAAATGTTTCTTATTTTTCAAGTCAAAACAATCCATGCATCTCGACAAAGTATTCTCAAGATCAGAATGCTCTTCACCATCATCTTCATAATGAGGTGCGTTGTGAAAAGGCTATCCTCGTAGGAAATGGACACGGTGGTATGAGTTTAAATCCGATTACCATTTCTCATCATTTCCATTTCACACCACGCTAATACTCTTGGGGAAGGTATGCATCTAGCTATTCTCTCCCAACTATACGGAAATAGTAGGACACACTGGTCTTTTTAACCTTAGTATGACAACCATTCTTAGGGAATTAAAACCCTGTGTTCAAACCTCTTAAACTTTGCTTAAAAACACACCGTGTGTTGCAACCTACTTGTGCGGAAGGGTTAGTAAATATATACATCATTATGTCTTTCAAATAAATGCGAAAGAGCATAAACACAAATACATTTTTATTTGTTTATAATCATTGGGGTATAATCAATTCTTCAGTATTCTGCTGAAACTCTCATGGACACAAATTAAAAAATTGTTCTTGTGTTAATAGAAGTTCAAGCTTTATTAATCAAAACCCATTATATACAAATTAGGATTGTGCTAAGAGATTATGACTTAATCTTATGCTTAAAATGAACAAAATATTTTTCGTGACTAATTACTGGTTATCGCTTGATTATCTTAATGTTATACTTTTCAATAAAAGTTGTTTTTTTAATGGTAAATGAAGCGGAGAGAGCATGGCGATTTTACTCTTTTCGTGAAACTTTTCGTATGTCGTGCTTCGGTTTGTGTGTATGTGTGTGCGTATTTGTCTCTCTGTCTTTACCTGTCTCTCAGTTACTGTTCTCACTTTGTCTTAGTATGTCGGTCTCCCCATTCTCTCCCTATTTCCCTATATGCATGTGCCTTTATCGTATGAATTCCTGTGTATTTTTACTGTCTGACTAATTGCCTATGCCTCCGACTTTTTCTCTCCTCTACCAGTATTTCTATCCTTCCACACACACATATATATATATATATATATATATATATATATATATATATATATATATATATATATATATATGTGTGTGTGTGTGTGTGTTTGTGTAAAACACACACAACCTATTGTAACGTGGCGGTACCTATTACGAATATAAGTTACGTAGCGGGATCAGTTCGTAATATTTAACGTAGTGCCTTTCCTTCTCGCACTACAATTCGTATCTTCGTACGTACAGTCGTTTGTTTACAAACACGAATCTAGCTGTAGCAGTCAGTCTCTTCTTAGCCCCAAAATCCTTCTCCACTTCTTTTGGTCAAGGGAAGATATCACTTTACGTACCCCGTCACGTGCCCTTCGTTACGGCCAATTTGACTTGTTGACAAGTATACACTTTAATGACTTTCATTCATGAGTACGATTTCTTTGGCGTGTAGTAAATAAAGATGTGGACAGTATTTCTTGCTTTACGTAAATTTATTTTCTCAATGAAAGTTATTGAGAGAGAGAGATTGTCGCTTCCTTAAATATGTTTTTAGTGATGCTCTTAACTTCGTTCCAATTATCAGGCTTCACACTTAAAAATATATTTTCAACTTCGTCCAGTGTAAATATTACATCTCAGGTTTAGTATTTAGCGACATCAGTTCATCACCTGCCACGTGCGGCCTCCTGGCTCTGATATCTTCTCTGACTGGATCTGACTGCCTCCGGTCCCGGACCCTAACTGAACTGATCGCAGACTCCAACTGATCCCCATTCTATTGACGGGTCTCTTTTAAATAGTATTTCTAAATAATCTTCCAGAAGCTTTTTCTCTAGAATTTTCGACTTCCTTCTGGACCAATCGAAGGTTCGATTCCTTCTATTCTCACTGGTCAACCAAAGTTCACCAGCCTAGAGATCAAAGACTTATTGGAGTCACTCATCCTAATTTTTCGTTAAATCTAGACTTATCGTCTCCTTTCTCTCGTTAAAAAGATGTTATCTTTCCTAACTACTTTTTCGTGATTCCACAAATACACCCAGTAATATAAGATAATCGGTAGTACATTTTTCTAAGTCTGGCACAAGGCCACAAATATAGGTGCTGGGCGGCGATTACGTAACACTATCAAATATCGGACATATTCTGCCAAATTAATATCTCAGTGTCTGAAGAAGACAATAGATCAGAAACACGTGTCACGTATGTAAGATAAAAAGAATTTAAAAAATTTTCTGAGAACATTATACATTTTGCAGACCTTCTTTTTTATAAAATATTAAATTTTCTCCCGTTGGAACCAGAACAACATTTTATATATATATATATATCCACAGACACGTGTGGCTAGACACGTGTGGCTAGACACAACTATCCTTGGATAGGGTCGAACTCAGACTGACCGCAACGGTAGTCCGATATCTTATCGCCTCGCCCACTGACAGCTGATGGGGGGACTGGTGTTTTTAAACTATTAAATACATAGTATGTATCTTTCGGTCACTGAGAGATCAAATTTACGGAGAAATGATCATTGCTTATTTGCTTAGTAGTGAGAGTTAATTTAAATTACCAATTAGAGAGCTCATTACCAAATTTATATATATATATATATATATATATATATTATATATATATATACTTGTGTGTGTTTGCCTGTGTTTGTGGGTGTAGATTGTTGTCTCTATACGTCGGTTACTTTAAATCTTACATTATTAATTTTATTTAAAATGAAAACGAGAAATGAAAAAAGTATTAGAGAAAATAACAGAGAAAGAACATTTCTCGAATACTTTTTTAATCTCTCGTTAACATCTTGAAAATAATTCCAACAAAGTTTAGATAACACTATACTCACCCTGATGTTCTGATGAGAGAGAGAGAGAGAGAGACAGAGAGAGAGAGAGAAGAGAGAGAGAGAGGGGAGAAGTTTATAATATATATATATATATTATATATATATATATTCCCGGCCAGAGGTAGCTGCTAAAAATGGTATAACTGCACTGATGAGAGGTGATACTCGAAACACGTTTCTGTAGTTTACTCATTATACGCTCCTAATTTCAGTTGAGCACTTTATTTAGGAGGGATTTAATTGCAAATTCACCGTATTCCGCGTTAAGCTAAATCTCACTTTGTTTACAAAGTTTGAGAACTCTTGGGGAATTCATTTCCGCTTAGAAATGTAGCGATTAAATAGCCTGCTATACTTGGCAGCTGATTGTGGCCGATGGGTATGAGATTTAGCGAGCGTAAGTTCGTTCGGGTCTCGAACCCGGCCAGAGGTATTTGCTAAAATGGTATAACTGCACTGATGAGGGTGATACCTCGAAACACGTGTCTGTAGTTTACTTCTCCTCTCTCTCTCTCTCTTCTCTCTCTCTCTCTCTCTATATATATATATATATATATATATATATATATATGTGTGTGTGTGTTGTGTTGTGTGTGGAGAAAAGTAGACAAACACGGGATGTTATGGAACTGGATGTTTTATAGTCGACGATGCAACGTTTCGGCCACTTTTTGACCATCATCAGGACAAAAGCCGAGTTCTTGCTTCAATTGAGAGCGACATTTTCAGAATGGTGAAAATCCACTACCCATCCCCCAGCCACCCCTGCCCTACTGCAACCTACTGTTTTTCCCATTCTGAAAATGTCTTTATTGAGCAAGAACTGGGCTTTGATCATGATGATGGTCGAAACGTTGCATCGTCGACAATAAACATCCAGTTTACAAGATAACATCCCATGTTTGTCTACTTTTCTCCACATATTGTCGGAATTAACCACATTTCTCATATATATATATATATATATATATATATTATATATATATATATTTATAATAGGTGTAAATATTTTAATTTCAGTAATAAGTTGTAGTAATAGTTAAAATATTAATTTATGGTATGAGGTGAAAGATTTTAGCAGAATATATGTATGAGCATTCATAGAAATATACCTAGATTTCTTTTTCTGATCTGATGTGAAGACAACTCTTTTTGCAAATGTGAAATCTTCTGTCAATTTTCCTAACCTACCCACACTGAGGATGTGTCCATGTTGCCATAGAATAACGTCATGTATGAGCTCGCTCATGCTTCTCCAACAGTACCCAATATATCTTGTTCATCCTATCCGAACGGCCTGTGTGATAGGAGGAACGTTGTGTACAGTTGATCTTTTTTTCATTGAGTATTGCTTTCAGGATATGTTCAAGACAGAATACATGTCGCTTTTATCTAATTGTTTTGTTAGAGTTTTAGGAGTGGGCTGTATAGTAGCACTGCACGGATAAGCTAGGAAGAAGTTTCCCCATTTATCTTCTCCGAGCAGATTTCCAATGATCGATAATGTTCCTTGGCAGCAATGCTTTCTTATTCCGTATGTTTACATCACTCTCTG
>JALAJA010000639.1:0-19461 GCA_023376005.1 Doryteuthis pealeii | reverse complement strand
TAAACCTAACCAACTCTTGAAAGTCAGCAGTCTCTGGACCCTTCTTTTTCTTTGTGTTTTCTTTGAGGATCTTCCATGCTTCACTATCTTACCAAATTGGTTACCATTCCTTTGAGATGTTGTTGTTAAAGTGGAAATCTTGAATCATTCTTTGTTTGGCCATAGAGAAAATCTTACTGGCCTCCTCAGAAGCCATCTTGAAAAAAAAAAAAAAAAAAATTCTAAGAAAATTGTCTGTTCACCTTTTTCAGTTTGATAGATAAAAGCAATAACACACCTTTTTGTTAACCTCATTAATACACGATAAAAATGCAGACATGGTTTTCTTAAAAATCAGACATTCTATTCCATTTATAAGTTTTTAGCCTCAGGTATTAGAATGATGACGTTTTTGAAAAGAAAAAGGTTCTAAAATGTCAATTTATATGTTTGTGTAGTTGGAAGAGAATTTGAGTTTATGGACGTGACTGACTGTATGTCTATTCAGTTTCTAATATGAAAGGTAGAATAAAAAGAGCATTGTTTTGAGGACCCTCAAATGTTTTGCAGCAATTGTAATCAGCCCCTCCTCCCAATGGGCAACTGCTGGTTTCCCATACGGCCTTGCACAGGCTAATGTCCCTGATTAATAGTCTTGGGGTGGGGGTAACAAAAGGATGCAATATATGTCTGTTCTTATTTGTTTGAAATTCTTTGATTTTCAAGACAGAAATAATGTGTGTAATAAAAGAAGGGAAAAATAAATAGTAGCAGAAAATTTTGAAACCAGATTTCTAATGGCTAATAAATGAAGTGTGGTACTTACTCAATCCGTTTGCTACAGGGTAGTATGTGATACAATTTTGCATGTATGGGGCATTCCAGCAAGGATTGAACTTGCTATACAGTAGTAATGGATCTACAAGATTAGCTTGCTAACCATTAAACCACAATGGGATCCCCTTGACTAATAATATAATCCATTCAGCATGTTGTAGGATGTGATACATGGTCGTAAGTATGGGGCATCCAGTGAGGATTATGGTCGTAAGTATGGGGCATCCAGTGAGGATTGAACTTGTTATTCACTAGTAATGGATCTACAAGACTATTTTGCTAATCATTACACCAAATAATATGGCCTTTGGCTAATAAATAAAGTCTAATAATTATTGACTTGATCGAACTTTGTTGGAGTTATGAAGAAAAAAACTGACTTTTTTTTTTGTTATCTTCATTGAAAAGATACCTCATCCCTTTTAGCTGAATATTGTGTTGAACTCTTTTTGTTATTAATTAAGCTTAGTTTAGTTGTGGCATAGGGCTAGAAGAATGGGCCACTCAGTGAGAATCAAACTCACTAACAATGGTATGTTAATCTATCTGGCTGACCTTTATACCATGTGAGGTACCCAAATGATGTTTTTAAGACTCTTGGCCAAAATAGTCTAGAAAATCGGGGGGGGGGGGGTTGCATCAATTATATTGCTAATCTAGACATGATTATCTCCCTTGTTATTTCATTAACGGGTTGTATAGGGTTTTGCATCTTTTAGATGCTTAGGAAGGTCTCTGTCAACTTTGAAAAGAAGGAAATCTTATTAATCTAGGAAATGTGTGTGTGTGTGTGTGTGTTATGTATGTGATAAAATATATATGTTGTTATGTGTTGGTTAATATATATATATTATATATATTATATATATAATTAATATACCAACTTGTTGGTAAACCCTTGCGGTAAGAAAAAACCCGGCAAAATAGTTTTGTATTGGAAAAATATACTAAAACATCACTGGGGGGGGGGGTGTAAGTTTTTGAAAAAAAAAAGAAAAAAAAAAACCCAAGATAGTTGTGGCAAGTCGAAAATAATTGGTTGGTACTATAATAACTTGGCCAAAAGAAAAAACAATTTATATATATATATATCTAAGATTATACATATAAAAACCGTCAGGATATTCTAAAGCTAAAAGTAAGAGTGCTCAATACCTAAGTAGAGGCAAATAATAAAGTTAAACCACATAATGAGTCAGATATACCCACTAAAAGTTTCGCTTAGTGCTCTTCAGGGCAAGATCTGACTATATAGGATATATAATAAAATGGAAATTAAAAACAAAAAGTGCTCAATACTTATAAATTGAGCATATTATAAATATTGACTATAAATAAAAACTCAGTTTTCCTATTACTGGAGTTTCCTGAATGTCAATCTCACGTAGACAGCAAAATGGAACAATTAAGGAAGTAATTATTTTCCCATATAATAAGTTATTGTTACAAACCAGTTCTGCCATTAAACCATTTCAAAGCCACCTGCTTATAATGTTCCAAGTCAGTTGCTGTATAACAGTGACCAAAATTTGTAAACTAAAACCAGGTAGGCAAAATTAAGAGCAATGACGAGCAGCTAACTATACATTGGAGGTTAGATAAATAAAGCTTAATAACAGAAAGAAGAAACCTGCCTGTCTTTATTCAATAAGTGGGTGACTTCTGTCCAACAGCCCAAAGGCTGCTGATTGTAGGAATTGAAAATAGAAGCAAAACCTAATTCAGATCACTTTAAAACACACACCAGGAATGAATCCAAAAAAGAAAATTGGCAGAATAAATCCCGACGAGGTCAACCAACACAATAAATAGCAGGGGGGGGGGGGGGACACTTACTCTGGTTTTAAATTCTCATTTTGCAGTGCGTATCTCTTTATGTGTCTTGCCGAGTTAAAGACCCCTTTTTCCTATTATCCAATGATTTCAGTCTAACTGTCTATCTCCTAACCTCAAACTTAGCAGTTCTCGCCAATGTGATAAAAGGAGAACAGGCAGAATTCCATGTATGTAACATATCCACATTGAAGAATGATTTTATGTTTGTCACTGTGATATAAACAGTCATGGGCAGTATATATTTAAGGAACTGCCTTGTTACCTATTGAGAATATCACATGAATCTAATTAACTAGTCCATAGCGATTTCTTGTTCACTCTTTTTAGAACTTTAGATCATTTAAAATATTTATCCTCAAAGTCATAAAAATTAGTAGGTGATAAATTGGAAAGAAGAATTTGGTATTGTACTGCTTATTTTTGATACCCATTCTGAATCATTTGTTAACAACTTATTTTGTTCAGGGAAATCAATTCTTCTCTAGAGTGCGAAGTCTATGAATATTATTTTGACGCCTGCATATGCATGGCGTGTGCTCTTTTCAATGTTTTTTCATTTAATTTGAGATTTTGTTATATTTACTAGTATGAGTTAACATGAGTGAGCCAGCAAAACAAGAACCCAAATTAAATTTATTGTGCGTGCTTCCCATTAAAGTAACCCGCTAACACCTAAGAACCCTCTGTTGAACAGAACTTTAAAACAAAAGTTTAAAGATTAACAGTTTTGATTACAAAATTTGTGGGTTCTGTGGTTTTTTCTGGGTCACGCCTGTACATGATCACAGTTTACTCAATTAGGAAATACTCTGAGATTATTCTCTATGCTACTGGTGTATTTCTTTAATTTCATACATATACTGATAAACATCAAGTACTATTCAATGTAATGGTTTATTTTTGGAAGGGCAATTTTATTGATTGTATAGCTTTGTTTCTAAGGTCCGTTCTATATACTCCAATATAAATCCTATGGCCAATCTTAATTGTTCGAATAGTTAATTGATATACCAACCGTTGACATATTTGTGATAGGTGAACAAGTGTTTTAAATGATGTGCTGTATGACTGGTTTTTGAAATGAAAAAAAAAATATTTCTTCATTTATTCCATTTGTACTGTGTTTGCCCAACTAGAGAATTGACATTTATGAAAATTTGAGAAGTAGGAAAACTTTCAGTGGTGTGTTGTGTGTATTTATATATAAGTATATATTATATATATATATATCCTATATATATAATATAATATCTACTATATAATATATTATATGTGCTGTGTGTGTGTGTGTGTGTGTGGTGGTTGTTGTGTGATGCTGTGGTGAAAGAAAGGGAAGTGAATCCGACGGTTTATGTAGTAAAATATTAGGAAAACCATGAAAAAAACACAGGTTTAAAACTCACCACTTAAACCATTTAACGCTGTGTTTTTTCATTTTTCTTGATATACTACGATATATATAATATATATATAATATATATAATAGTATAAGAGTGAATTAGTCAATAGGAAAAATTTGTACTTTTTAGCTTATTTTTTTTGATGTGTTCCAGAACTAGCTTTCAACCTTAAGTCATTGTGTGAGGAAAGAAGAAAAAGGGGGTGAGGGTGGGGGCAGTAAAAAAAAAATGAGCACCTCAAGTGTTGGCCATTCATAGTGGTTGTCCATGGCTATTGTGGATTTTGTTACCTGTATAGTAGCTTTGTACTTGATCAAACACCAGTTGGGTCACCTAGTGGATGGTGTTTGTACAGATTCAAAATCACTTAATAGTCCTTGGACTTTAACATCTACTAAATGGATAAGTGGTCAAAGGCAGTCTTAGAGATGTGAGTGTTTTTAAATATAAAAGAAGCAATTGGGAAATTGCACTGGTGATGTATCATTTTTATTTTGTTGATGAAAGATTATTTTCTGGCAGTCCATGTGTCATCAGCTTAACCTTATATATCTGTAGACGGATACATGGCAAATGGTTTTCCACTTGAAGAGGCATAAAATTCCTTTGAGAGGGTCAATTTGTTCAAAAGTTAAGCTGTGACGGCTTGATTTGTCGTATTTTTTATGTTACCTAACAAGTCCTATCCTAACCTATTTAAAAAGCAGTGAACACAGTTAAGTGTTTATGTAAATCTCATTTGACTCAGTTCTTTTATCCAATTTTATCTTGTTGATTCCTGATTATCTTCTGTTGAAATATGGTCAAATGCGCTCTTTTAAATAAAGACACATTAACTATATATATATTATATATATAATATATATAGTCTTCTGAATAATATATGGTGCTATATGTTTAAGCCAGATAGTGCTCAAGTATCATTGATAGCACATTTAATATTGTGAAAGTTAAGGTAGCATGGACATGGAGTCAACACGGAGTTAATGACAGTTTTCTCACCTATGTGATCTTTAGACCAAGTAAGTCTGAGAGATCTCTGGCAAAAACTGTCAGTAACCAGATTGTTGACAGTCCAGTCCATGCAACTTAAACTTATATATATCATGTACAACACCACCTTCAAATTGTTTAGTTTTATATGCAGTTCATTTTGGCTGGTATTTAATTGAATAAACCTTTTGATATTTCACTTGCAAAAATAAAAAAAAACCGCCTCAGGGATTACATAAAATATAGAAGTTTTTTGAAGATATTAGCTTGGGAGGTGGAAGTGATAAAAATTAAATGTCGAAAGAGGTTTGAACCATAATCATGAAATCAATCAAACAAATTTATTAAAGGAGAAAAAAAAAACAAAAACAAAAAGAAAAACGATTTGAAATCCGAGTATAAACTAAGTGTCTAAAATTAACTTTGGAATATCTAAATGTAGATAAAACAAACTATGATAGTATTAATATCATTATACTGGGGATGTTATTCATCTAAACACTTGTTTTAAAAAACAATGAGGAGCCGTGCTAATTTTGCATGCTCAAATTTTATTGAAGTGTGGTTTATCCTGTTATGACAATGTTGGTATAGTGAGTAAGCAGTGACATCGTTTTTGTTAGCAGAATAAACCGAAGCGAATCTCCATTTATTAATAGAGTAGTGATGAAGGCTGGGGTGATGTAACAATAAACAAAAAAACAGTTTTGGTTATTACATATTGATTTGGCTAAATCAAGTAAGAAAAAAAGAACATAGACATTTCTAATTTTTTTTGATGAAGTAAATTTTTCCTTTGTGTAGCTACAGGTGTCAAAAACTTGAACACAATGTGCTGAGCTTTATTTACATAACTGTTTCAAAGTGCAACATTCTTCTTGCTATTCATTTGATAAGATCTTGATCAGAGGAAAAGCTTTTGTCTACAATTCTGAAATGTCTTAACTTGATTGAACACTTTTTGGGTAAAAAACATTTGTTTTCTTTGTTTTAATTGACAATTAAAAAAAAAAGTGACCCCTTGGAAAGGACCATGAAAATTTGATTTGGTTGCAGTCTGAACCTTCGAATCGATTGTTTGAATAAGGAATATGTAAAATGGAATCACAACCAGAGTTAAATCGCCTGGGCAAAGGCATCTATGTTTCAATTTCACACTAATGTCCTTGGAGAAAAGTCTTGAATTCATCTGTTTTTCTCATGTCCAGCTATGGTAATAGTAGGGCAGACTGGGTTCTTTAACGCCTAGGATATATCAGACTGTTTAGGAATAACAAATATAACAAAACATATATATTTCAAAAAATACATCAATATTCGTCTTTTTATTTTCTGACCACAAGGGATGGGTTGGATAAACAATTAACTGTCAACAGTATCCGTATTCTTCAAGCAACCATGTTTGTTGCTGAAACTACAACTTTTCAGTGAAAGAGGTCAATAGTAAGGCAACCAGTCTAAGAAGGAAAGCCTCTGAATTACAAACGTCTGTAATTATGATGCATTAAGAAAGACAACACTTCTGATCCACGTCTATGGCCAATCGTAGCAGGATCTTTATGAGTAAATATGATTACTATCAAATAGAGAATGTATTATCACTCACCTTTATAGTTAAGAGCACACACACACAATCACACACAGGTATGACGTCACACACAACACACACACACCACATGTATATACAAAAAGCATCTTATAAAATCTTCAGAGATAAGCTGTAACTTTGCTTACACAAATTTAGAGGTCCCTCTGTGTCACATCTTACCTGTGATTGGCGGGATTGGGTAAATAGTTTTGAAATCAAATTGATTTAACTAAATATTTTTAAAACTCGCCTTTTTGATTCAATAAACTGATATTTTTTGGAGCTGCAATGTATCTTGCTATATACTGTAGAGGCCTGGATATTTTTGGTTATTTAGATTTTATGGCTATGTCAATCTTTGTTGGGTTAGACTATTTCACATTGGCTTGATGTCATTTTTTCTTTTGTCAATTTCTTTTTACAAGCAGTTATCTAATCTAAATAATGATTTTGAAAAGCAATTTAAATACCGTTAATGGTTACGTATAACTGACAAACATAAATTGTACCATATTATAATTAACTTCAAGGTATTTCATAATAATATGATATACAATTATAGGCTGGTCTTCGAAGTAAATTTTTTATTGAATCATTTGTTTGCAGATCCAGTTGTATCATTGTATCATAATATTTCTGTATTTAATATCACATGAATTTCCAACACTAATTTATTTTGAGCCATTAGATGAGTTCCCTTAACACGTACTACAAGCTCTGTAAGAGGGATCTGGGGAGTAATGGTTGTAAACAAGAGGCGTGAACTATATTATTTCCTCCAGAGCTCTAGAAATAGATGCTTGAGCACATTGCATACAATTGAATAAGGCTCATGAAAAGCCTATATTTTGGGCTTTCTTTTTTTTGCAAGCCAATGGTCAACTCTAATAAAAGCTAAATAGAATAACTTATTTACAGCTTCTTCTTTTAATGGATGATAAGATGGCTTTCAAAAACAAAACTATCTGTGTCTGAGCAAAGTGTAGTTTTTTCGTGTTTATTTTTAAAAGATGTATGCATTTTTTGTGAGCTCACTGCCAGGGCATGTAAGTCCAAGTGTTATACTTTTCTTTTCTTTATTTTTCTTTGGGAAAATTTTGTTTGTATATTAGGTAAACACATTTTTTTTTTGTTTTTTGTTTAACAAAAATAAAACTAAATCCGAACATAAAAGATTAACATGGAAAACAAAAATGAGTTTTGATGGCAAAATTTCAAAAGAATTTGATTTTACTGCATTTTTTAAAATGCTACAACATGATTTTCTATTTGTTATTGGATTTTTATATTTTAGTTTTGTGTAAATCCAGTTAGGATTATAAAGTTGATTTGCTGAAAAATAATATAGATTCTCTGTCCACTTTTAGGCCCTTGAAGAGTGAATTCACTTGGGCAGTACAAAAGTACCTGAGTAAGAAATATCGTTTTTGATAATTTGGCATGTGTTTGTCCTCGATCTTCTATAAGAACACAATGTTACGTGTCACTGCTAACCTCTGAGCTAATGTTAGGTGTTTTTTTTTTTTTTGGTTTTTTTTTTTAATTAATCTTAAAAGTAAGTCAAATTTTGATGGTTCCCTGAGATTCAAAATGATTTGGAGGCAATCGTCTGAAGATAGACTTATTGTTAAGGTAATTTAAAAAAAAACATCGACCTAAGCAGAGAAAAGGTGTACAGTGTAGCGCTAAACATCTATGTTTATACTACAATAAAAGATGAAGGACAACCCGTGCCAAGAAATATCAAAATTATTCATATCGAGCTTGCATCTTCATAGATACGACAACAAATGACGGCTGAGTAATGTTGTTTAGATAATTGGAAAATAAAGGACTTTGTAAAATAAAGGGATTTCAATAATTTACTCCGGGATTGATTTTATTGTAAGATCCATAAAAAAGTTTTTCTTGTTGGTCTTAATATGTGGGGATCCCGATGGGTGATTCTTATTTCTACAAGGTTTTAACATGGATATATTTTATAAACCTGGCCATATCTTTTGCAAGTACTTTAAAAAACAACAACAACAACAACAACAACAAAAAAAATACTCTTGTGTTTTTTTCAGTTGAGTAAATAGTATTTTCCAAGTGTTTACAGTGATAGAACTTGTTTGGTCTAATAATAACTTTAATATATTCTCTCCTCTTTACAGGGGAGATTGTCTCTTTTTTATTTTTTCTTGCTTTCCTCTGTCTGGCCACAATATCACATAACCATACTTTTTTTTTTTCATGACCTCATTTTGTTTAAGTCTGTTTTTTATTGCTTGATTTTTTTTTGTCTGCAATGTTTGTTTTGTGACTGTTGGTGCTAATACAAACCATTGGCCTTGGGCACTTTTGAATTTCTTTGAGAAGACAAGGGAGGGCACTTTTTTTGAAAACTGCATAATTGTAACATGTGCGTATTGCAAAATGCACTGTTTTTATTTCCCATTTTATACAATGAGGCCTCCTGAAATACTTCAAGTATTTAAAGCTAAATACCACATGTAATATGTATGGTATACACATAAAAAAAAAAGAGGGGTGAAATTGAGGGAAAAAAAATTTAAGGTTTAGTGCATTTCGTGGTAACTGACACCACTTATCGATATGTGTGATACTGAAACCATATCACTCACTAATTTTGATGCTACTACAAGGCAGAAAATAGAAGGAAATGGACCTCCGCCACCTCTTAGAAACATTTCTTCCCATCTGTATATTAAGTACTCGTGTTCCTTAAATTGTTACGGCCTTCTGCATCTGCTTGCACCAACTTTATTTCCTGAATGTTTTCAGATGAGGTTGAAAGATTAGTATTGATCTGCATTATTCAGAACTATTGTCCTTCAGTCTTCATTGTTATCTGTACAATGTTTAGCTGATTTGCAGCTTCTCGTGATGGGCTCCCGATTAAGTAACAAGAGGTTTCCGATCTGAAAAGAAATACCTGAAGAAGGCCGGAGGGGCATATTCGGACCGAAACGTTGTACAGATAACATGAGGATGAGGATCAGTAGTCACGCGAAGTAATGGCAGATAAATACTAATCAACCAACTTAAATATGAACTGTTTTTTATTCATTCTTGAAGAAAAAAATTTGTCTTTTTTCACTGTGTGAAAAGATGCCTGGCCATCTTGAGAGAAAAATGATTCTTTATCATTTCGAAACTTTCTTTTCTATTGATTGAATTAGACAATATGTCCAAAATTTTGAATGTTCCAGATTCTGAATGTGACTAATTGGATTTGCTTTGTTGTATTATTGGTGCTCTGGATTCTTAAAGGAGGAACATTTTGAAATTAGGAATTGGAAATGTGGTAATTGGTTCAAAATGCAGTTTTTTTTCCTTTGATACAAATTGGAGGCAATTGATGACTTTCAAAGCATAAGTAAAGTCAACCCCCTTCCTGACCGATGGCCCGTGTCAGAGTTATGCCGTCCAAAACTCAAGTTCCTGGTAGGAACTTTCAAGGTGGGATTTGGTTCCGTGTCACCTAATGGTAATTAGGGCCACAACACTGGTTAAAGAATGAGGTCTGGCTGAAAATCCAAACGGAGTCAATCTCCATTTACAGGGAATCACGGCTTTAAATTGACTACATAGCTTTTATAAGTAATATTAGCATAAGATAATGAATGAAAGTAATTGATAATAATAGAAGAAATAATATGGTAACATGAATTATGGATAATGAATAAAGATAATGTCTTAATAAGATAATGATAATAATATCGATAAATAATAATTGATATATAATGAAAAGTATAGATAGATATTGAAATAATGTAAATAAAGATAAGATAGATGATAAGATAATAATATCGATAATGAATATCGATAATATTCATTGATAAATGATGATCGATAATTAATATGTGATATAGTAATATTGGATAATAATGAAAGATAATAATATTGATAATAATATTGATATAATAAAGATTAATGATAATAATATTGACTCATAATAAAGATAATGATAGATAATAATTGATAAATAAAGATAATGAATAATAATTATTGATATAATAAAGATAATGATAATATTGGATAAAGTATATAATATATGATAATAGATCAAAGAATAATAATAATAATATATTGATAAATAATCAAAGAGTAATAATGGATTGATAAATTAATGATTAATATAAAGATTGATAATTAATGTATAAGTAATAAAGATTGGATAATTACATGATTAATTAATAATGAATTACTAATTGATTACCTAGTATTATGATCAAGAATAATAGAGTAATAGCTGATATTTATGGTGTCCATGTGAAAAATAAATGAGGTTTAGTCAGTTTCAATTGCCTGATTCAATGTAGGTGACCTAATAAAAACCCAAATGACATTCTGGTAGCATTAAATAACTATAAGGAGTTGGTCTTCCCATTAACAAATAAAGCAAGCACATAATTGCTCCATTGTCCAGTAAAGATTTTGGTAGATGTATTTGTGTATTATGGATGGTGTGTCTCACTTTGAGTTTTGTTCCAGTCAAGTGTATGAATAATTGATTACATAGAGATATTGAATGGTGCAACAGAATATTTAAAAGATTTACTGTTTGAAGGGAAAAGAATTCAACTTTCATCAATTCATGTCACTCATTTTTTGAAGGTGTTGTCGCTGTTTCATCTCAGCAAAGATCACTTTGGGAAATGATTGAACATTCTCTACGATGGATAACTAGATGGATAAGAAAAAAATAAAATAAAAAGATTCCCACCCTTGTTATTCTTCGATCTTGCACCATCTGCTTAGAACGATATTCTGGATTTTACCAAGTATCTTAACGGACAAGGTTCTAAACCACACAAAAAAATAGAACTAGTTTTCTACATTTCTGTTGAACAAAAACTTATAAAATAATATCATGAAGATTCTGGATCGTTTGAGGATGTTTTATTGATAATGATAGAACTTGGGGTTAATGAAATAATTATCAATTTTGAATGTTTTTTTTTTAAATTGAAAATGATTTTATTATAAAAGAAAATACATTGGAAATGATTTTATTATAAAAGAAATACATTGAAATGATTTTATTATAAAAAGAAAATACATTGGAAATGCTTTTATTAATAAAAAAGAAAATCATTGGAAATGATTTTAATATAAATAGAATACATTGGAAATATTTTATATAAAGAAAATACTTTTGAATGGATTTATTATAAAAAATACATTGGAAATGATTTTATTATAAAAAAGAAATACTTGGAAATGATTTTATTATAAAAAGAAGATACATTGGAAATGATTTATTATGAAAGTAGTATACATTGGAAATGGATTTGTATTATAAGAAGAAAGTAAAATACATGAAGATGATTTATTAATAGAAAAGGGAAAATACATTGGAAATGATGCTTATTAAAAAAAAAAAAAAAAAAAGAAATAAAGAAAATATCATTGGAAATGATTTGTATTATAAAAAGAAAACATTGGAATGGTATATTATAAAACAGAGAAATGTATTGAAAATTTGGTAGCTCCAGCACATCAAATTGTTTTGCCATTTAAAATAAGACAAAGAATCTTTCCAATTATTGAAGAATGCTATTGTAGTCTAATTAAAGATATTTATTGAGATATTAAGTTGGAATTGTGATACTTTTCATGTCTTAATCTATGGAGTTGTAACTTAGCTTTACTGATCATGGAAGAATTAAAAAAAAAGAAGAAAAGTTTCTTCATGATAGACGCAGATTAAAAAAAAATTTTTTTATGGCTTTTCTCTTTCAAATAGCTTACGTTTTAAATTGTTTTGAATGTTAATCAATCCAATTTTATGCACCATAACTTTTTTGTAGGAATTAGGACCATGCAGGATTTGTGAACAAGGTTATGTGTGTGTTTATGATGATGCTGAGTCGAGGTTTGTATTAAATTTGACTTGTTCCAAATATAAGGGTTTGCTGTAATTTAAGATATTGAATCGCTAGAAGATAGTATAGTGTTTTGTTAGTGATAGTGAGGAGGAGGAAATACTTAGTTTAAGTGCAAATACATGTGTTATATTCGGTGGACAGTGAATGATAAGTCTATTTCGTCTTTTGGATAGGAAACTGCTTGGAATACAGTATCTGATGTCGATGGTAAGATGATTACTTTTCTAAGTGCAGATGATAGCAAGAAAAACCGTAGTTTGTATATGCGAGTTGATAGTGAAACTTGATATTGGAAGTGGCGAATGTATGTTTTGGAGGGTTTGTGTTTCATTTTGGTGATTCTGTACTCATGACTACTTCTCGTTATTCTGTTAATTCTGAGTCGAAATGGCATGCAATGTGGCCGCGATTGTACATTAGAGGCTGCGTAGATGTGCAATGTCTTTGTAAGTATAGCACAGAAGGGATCTGTATGTGTCATAGAATGATTGGAACCATTCTCATATAGTAGAAGAAAGATAAGCAGAATAAGGAATAAAGTATTATATTGTCTAGTATCTTATGAGCTTTTTTGGTTTCTCTCTAGAAATTGCTAGGCATTTGACTTGAATAAGATTAAAAATCTCTGCTAGATTAAATTTGGGACATATTTTTTCTTTTTTTGTTGTTTGGGTGGGGTGAATGTTCGTACAGGGAATGCCAAACCCCCCTTAGTTATTGATAGTCTGTAGCAATTGTTTGCATTCTCTGTTAACGCTCTTCTAGTGTTGAAGATCCGTTTTTCTTTTTGAATGGAGTGAAAATATAGATTTCTCTTGTTGTAAATAGTTCAATATTTAGTGGTGATCGATGACATTCTTTATTGTGATCTTCACTTCTCTCATTTCTCAACTTTCTCTCACTTTCTCTTCTCTCCTCACTCTCTTATTCTCTCTCACTCTCTTTCTCTCTACTTACTCTTCTGGGTCGATGATCTTGCTTGTTCTTCGGTCACTCGGCTCTATCTTCTCTCAGTCATATCTCTTTCTCTCTCACTCTCTCTCACTCTCTTTCCTCCTCTTTTCTCAACTCTCACTCATCTTCACTTCAGTTGTCTCTTACTCTCCACTCTCATCTCATCTCACTCTTCACTTCCCACTCTCTTCCTCACTCTCACTCTCTCTCACCATCTCTCACTCTCACTCTCTCTCACTCTCTTTGTCTCCTCACTCTCTTTCTCTCTATCTCTTTATCTCTCTTACATCTCTCTACTCACTCTCTCTTTCACATCTTCACTCTCTCTGGTCTCTCCTGTTGTTTTTTTCAATGTTTGTAAAGATTAACACTTTCTTCTTTGTGCTTCTTGTAAAGATTTTAATGAGGAAATCGTTCATGTGAATTCTCAATTTTTTTGTCGGTGAATTTGATTCTTTCGCTCGCACACTCTCACTCGATATCTCTCGCGCACATAGATCACGGCAGGTCTATCAGGGACAACTCTATGTATATAGTCGATAGTATGGATTCAGCACACGAGTTGAAGACTATTGAGCTGAGAGGAGCGTTCATGATCTCACGCGCTCGCGCTGGAGACATTTGTAAGCTAGCCGTACACAGTCTGTTCGGGAAGACGCACAACTGGTATAGGGATGCAGCGGCGTATAGTCGCAGCTGTACGGCGGAAGTTATTATGGAGGGAATTAAAGGCATACTGTGCCCACTCCCTTATATAGGACTGATGGATTGCGTTTTATCCTTTGATATGCGCGGTCATGTCGTATGTCACGCACACTCTGCTAGCTCACACACACGCCTGTCGCGGCACGGTGAAATAGGTATTATTTGAATATGATATGAGATCTGACCATGGCTCTCTTGAAGTGGTGTGAATAGTTACAGGACTTGCGTGTAAGCAACCACCTCGAATCAGGCAACCATGGATGATAGGCTATCCTAGGTGAGGTTACAGTTTCTGAGATTGAGGGTGGCAGACACTGTGATATAATGTGATAGATATGCAGCTATCGATCGAGTTACAATTTATATTTATATTTAGAACTAATAATGGGCTCAAGGTAGACTATAAGGTGTTAAAGACTGAGTCGATGTATAAGTGATTAGTGGCACACTGATAGAGCAGATATCAGTATTATGTATATATATGCACTACACTCGGGATCGAGAAAGCGAAGAAGTCTAAAAGGAGCTAGTGCCGTAGGTAGATCACCACATTTCTACTAGACTTCCACTATTTGTTTTGTATCTGTATGAGACAGTAAAATCGCGTGAAATTCGTCTTGGATGCTCCAAATAAGAATAGTAATCTCTTTAATTTTAATGCGTCATGCTCTAGTTTTAGAGGAATTTCCAAAAAAATCTACTTTGAGTTCTTCATTTTGGAGGCTTCTATTTGGGAATGGGAAACCTTTGGTATGGTAAGGTTTTTTTTTTTTTTAAATCTCTACTTTAAAAGGTGTTTAAAACAAATTGTTTAAAACCAATTATTTTAGATGCTTTAAAGAACTTAACAGTCAAACATCTTAAAATCTTTGACAAATAATAATACTCTAATTTATTTAAAAAAAAACATTGAACATAACAAGAAATGCAGGACAATCAAATTTTCCGATATATTTCTAAGTATAGAATCGCAATTGCAAGCTAAAATATCATTGATAATTTTTTAATGGTAAACTGATGACTAATGATGTATGATGTTTGATTTTCTGATGACCTTTGCAATTGATTTTTATATTTACGCAATTCTTCCTTCTACTGATTTATAACTCTTTGATATTATTTTTTTTTAAGCTCTTATCTTCTCTCTGTATGTGTGTGTGTGTGTGTGGTGTGTGTGTGTAATATATATATTATATATATATTATATATAAATAATTGAGGTTTAAAAGACTGCCTCAAGGACACTCTGAAGAATACTGCTACTACTGTGGAGGACTGGGAGAAGCTAGCTTGTAATAGACTGCTGGAAGCAACCATCTACCTGTCTGTGGAGAATTTTGAGTCCAAGCCGAATTAAACACAACAAAATTGAAGTGGGCTATTAGAAAAGATAATTTTCAGCCCAGCAACATTTCAAAGTGGGAAGTTCCAACATGTAGTTTATGTGGAAGAGTAGTCCTCTCAGGGCTGGCCTGGTGAGTCATCTGAAAAAACCAAGGATAGTGTGTCAATGCTACTGGCACCTAACTATGAATAAAAAAAAAAAAAAAAAACAGGAAATGGTCTTACTCGAACACAAGTTGACAGCCATACATATTATATATTATATATATAATTATATATATATATATTATATATATATACATACACACTTTCATTGTGTGTTTTTATATGGTTGGAAAGTAATCAATTAACAAAGGATTCGATGTACAACTGCATTTGATCTGGGATTCCATGATATGATGGAAGACAACAAGTTTGGTGAATTGTAAGATACTGCTGGGACAATCTGGGTTAGTTGTAATGAACGCTTTGACTTTACTTCACCCACAGTCATAATTTGATAAAGACTTGCTACTCTTGCATACTTTATTTTATTTATTTTTTTAGTTGGTTGTGCTATTATAATATTTATATATATATATAATATATATATATATATATAAAGTAAATAAACAACAATAATAAACACACTTTTAATGGAAAGAATACCATGTGTAGGTTTAAATACCTTGAGATGCCATATAGGCGAAATATTGTCTATACATATGACAAATACTTGCAATTCCCGATTATTACAAAAATAATCTGCAATACGCAAAAAACAAGGACAAAATTGCAGATAGAAAATGGCTGCATATTAACAATATATGCTAGAAAATGCTCCTAAATACACACCACACACACAACCACACAACAAACACAAACACATATATAGTATATATATATTTATATATATATATATATTATATATATATACCAACACTCAAGAGTTCTTACTTGTATACTATCACTGTATAGTATTGCAAGTAATCACGTTTTTAGTTTTTATACTGCTTGGCTTACTCAATTTTTATTACGAACTCTTGCTTTTTTATGCTTCTTATAAAGTTGTGTGTGTGTTGTATTTTCACAATTCAGCTTAAGGGAAATTATCATTTTTTCTCTCTCTCATTTCATATTTATGAATCTCATTACACAAAAAAAGTTTGTGCTTGTAATTAATACTGTTAAAAAAATCTAACTAACTTTTTATCTAATTTTTTTGTTGATAAATTAACTTAAAGATATTTAACCTTGAAATAGTTTAAATACAATTTTGTGGTCACAACTCTTATAGAACATTTCCTTTTAATTTAAGATGATGTTGAAAATTTCATTTTAGAATATTAATGCTTGAAATTTTAGAGTGAATATTCTTTACCATATGTGCACCTCATGTGGATTAATTGGTCATGGGGCATGGATGCTAAAAGAAGCACCTGTGCAAGAATCCTTTGAATTTTCTGTAATAGGATCAAACAATGTCAGGCACAAAGGGGCACCCATGCCTAAACTTGAATGGTAAGTGTGGGCGGACTCCAGAATGCAGGATCGGAGCCCATTAAGTGGCTAATTTACTAAGTCACATGTCTCAATCTGGCACGAATACAAAGTAAATATTTATTTTGTGGTGACTTAAGAAATAGTATTGTGTTTTTGAGATGAGGCTTGATAATGTATTATTTTTTAAATTTAAAATTTTTTTTTTTTACTGTTGTTTATTTGTTGTAAAAACATCATCTATTACTCGTGTAAATCTATAAATTTCACATCTCTTTATATCTTTTTTACTGTTGTAATCTATTAATTTCAACATCACTCTTTAATATTTTTTTTTAACTGTTGTAAAATCTATTAAATTAACATATCTTTATTTTTTTTTTTACTGTTGTAAATCTATTAATTTCACATCCATCTTTATATCTTTTTTTTACTGTTTAATCTATTAAATTTCACATCATTTTATTCTTTTACTGTTGTAAATCTATTAAATTTCAACATCATCTTTATTATCTTTTTTTTTACTGTTGTAATTATTACAACTATCTTTATTTTTTTTTACTGTTCTATTAAATTTCAACTCATCTTTATATTCTTTTTTTACTATTATAAATTATTAAATTCATCATATTTATTAATATCTTATATCTTATTTAAAATGATTGTAATGCTTCTCAGATTGATGATATGCAAAAACCAATGATGTCATTATTTAAATGAGTCTCAAGAAGTTCAACTCATTTTTTTGCTCACAGTTAAATATTAAAATATTTCCCAAGTTGATCATTTGCTATGCTCGGATAGACAGGAACACCTGAAGAATTCAGAGGGTACACGACCAAAATGTTGTCTTTTATATGTTGATAAAGATGAGGACAATAGTCCGAAAAATAAAAGATAATAATAAAGATTTTAGTAAAGTAATATTAATGCCTCGTGTATTACAGATTGTGTTGGGGGGGGGATGTTATCTAAATAATATATTTGAATAAGACCTTCTAATTTCAACATTTGTTTTTCACAGTCAACTATTCAAAATGATTTCCCGAGTTGAATCATTGCTGTGCTCAGATAGATAGAAGGCTGGGTAGGTACTGGCCGAAACCTGTTTTTTATATCATATAAACGTGGACAACATCCGAAAAATCAAATACATATTTACCAACCCTCCACATGAGTAGGATATGAACAAGGTCAATTTCCTAACCGGAGTCTGATTTGAATTCAGAGTTTCCTTCTCCTAGATAGATTGCCTAACCACGTTAAGAGCCAGTGTTTCCTATATTTCCCACAATTAGAAGGAGAGTAGTTGATGCATACTTTCCTAAGGGTATTAGCGTATGTGAAATACAACAGCCTTGTCTAGATTAAGAACTCGTGTCGACGAGTATTTTATGAATTTAACATTTAATGCACCTCTGCAAAATCAAATCATATAAATAATCAAGTTTGATCTTTTTATTCAACAGATTTTAGAAAACTTGTGATTTTTCCTTCAAGACAATTTAAATGTTTCCAACCATCATTAGAAACATATTTCTTTTTTAAATAGACACTTAACTCTTTTCTTCATCTTACTTTTCTTTATATTCATATCTACTTAGACAGTCTTGTACTATTGATTGTAGTATTCATTCCTGAAGGGCTTTCTGATTATTGTATCTTTCTTCCATGGTCACTCTGTGATTGTATATGACCATATCTCTCTGTTATTACTACTCTTATTTGGCTTGCTAAACATATTTTTAATTAAGCGTTTATTTTAATAGTCGCTCGTTGTTTTACAGTTGCATTGATCATTCGATTCATTATTTTGTTTCTTAATTCCATAAGTTTCTGGTTGTGCCTTTGTTATTATTTTATGCATATTATCCATACAGAAATAGCTGATGTTTTTATAGGATTTTTATTAAATATTTTATGTAATTTATTAGTCGGTGAGAAAGGTTATCAATCAAATAAAAAAAAAAAAAAAACTCACTTCTGTTTTTACTGATTTATTAATGGAGGGCTGTTTAAACAAGATTATGTTTACACAACACTTGTTATAGATTACAATACGTTAAGGGCGATATTACATTGGTTTAAAGCGCATATTGGCCACTTATCATAAGACATGTGCTTGTGATAGAAATATGAGTTTAATTCATTGTAGGAAGCCAAAACATGGCGTGCTAGTGTTGGGCCGCCCGCCAGACCTATATTGAACACTATGTGTGGATGCTGGATGCTGCGCAGAGGAGCTCCGGGGCAATGAATGATAGGGAGGGTTGGTGTGAGATTGTCATGGATGTCCGTGTACTTGCGCGACATGATGATGAGATATATATATATATATTATAACGTTTCTTAATCAAAGCATTATGAACCCTAACTTGAGCTTTTTGGTAGTACTTAAAATCCACGAGACTTTGTTACTGCCAGTTCGTGGGGTTTATAATATGCTGAC
>JALAJA010000635.1:30000-35731 GCA_023376005.1 Doryteuthis pealeii | reverse complement strand
AACGCTCTACAGACTGATTATATATATATATATAGTATATTTATATATACATATATAATATATATATATATGAATTGTGTGTGTGTGTGTGTGTGTGTGTGTGTGTGTGTGCGGGTGTGTCTGCACGTTGTATGTGTATGTGTGTATATATATATCCGTGTTGTTAGCGGTGCGACAAAGATGTCATATATATATTATTATATATACATATACACGCACAGCCACACAACATATAGTATAATAAATTATATATATATTATATTACGGCACATACAGTGTATATGTGTGTGGTCGTCTGTCTGTGGTGTCTGTGTGTCTGTGTGTGTGTGCGTGTGTGTGTGTGTGTTTTACGAAGGTCCATCTCAAATTTGGGAATGTATTCTAGCAGAAATTCATAACTTCCTGCTGCAGCGTGCATTCTAATAAAAGAAAGAAACTGTAGAAACTTAATACCAATTTATTGTTTCCCAGACAATTGGGGTAATAACATGTAATACTTTTAGTTCATAAGCGAGAACCAATTAACAGAATATTTGATTCATTGAGATAAATATTACGAATGTTTGTCATTTATAGTGCGGTATACTGCCTTCAACGTATGACGGGAAATAAACCGTTGTTATCTATTACTCTATCTATCTATTATACATATATTATAATATATATATATATATATATTATATATTATTATATGTATAATATATATATATATATATATATATATATATATATATATATATTAGTATAACGGATAATGGTAAGAACAACTGTAGTAAAACATATGTAGATTAGAAGTGTTAATTCCAATAAAATATTTCCGAAATATGTTTCGTAATTGTTTAATATATTCAGCCTTAATACTTCTATCAAACCTGTACATGATAGAGACACGCAACACACTTATACTACACACACATATCGCGTAAACACGCCACAACAACACTACCAGCACGCATATACATGATATCTATTACCGGCATGTGTGATAATATATATATATATATATATATATATATATATATATATTCTGTGTGGTAATACAGTGGTTTTTTACAGCAACACAACCACACCGACCACACACGCAACAAACAAAACACACACACACGCACCACACACACACACACACACACACGCCACGGCGAGCGGCGCACACACAGGACGCGCGGCGCACACACACGCGCGCGCACACAACACACACCATATATAATTATATAAACTCAGACCGTCGTGTGCGCACACACACTGCACACACACACACACACAAAAATATAATATATATTATATATAGTATATATATATATTATATAATATATATACAACAATTCGCATATATGTAACTATTATTGTCGTAAAAATAGACTATATGAACTCGTGTTCGAAAACTGTACGTGGGTCTTGCGTTTTCACTTCAGACCTTTGATAACTTTTTTTTATTCTATTTCCAGCTAATGGTACATAGTGAACTAGACCGGACTCTTTATCTTCGCTAAGACTAACCGACCAACTAAAAAATTATCTTTTATTCCAAGCCAGGCTTACATGTGGCTAGAAAGCTCCACTCATAAAAACAACAAATTTTAATTTGCAAGAAAATAAGCCGAGTGGGAAATTAGGCTAATTCATTTTGGGTTTGGTTGGGTTGGTTGGTTGGTTGGATTTTACGGCCTGTCAAACCTTTCCTGAGTTATTATTATGACGAAGAGTTTTTTTTTTTTATTCAGTTCGTGAATTCTTTATAGTGATGGTCTTTGTTTTTTAAATTATAATTTCATACTTTTTTTAAACTCGTCTTTCTATTCTGAACTCCATGTAGATTGAGAACTAACAGGTACTACTTATAATCTGCTTCAGGAGAGGGACCTGGTTAGGCAAGCCAGGTCCTTATATATTATATAATTATATTATTATATATTATATATATATATATATATATATATATTTAGAAAAAAACTAGGAAGTGTGTTTTTAAAACACTTTATATTAAAATAACAATACATTGTACAGTGGTATTATTTGATTCATAGCATGCGTAGGAAAGATAGTGCAGGTATTTTCGAGTTCAGTGAAATCATGAATGTGCGTGTTGGCTAATTTCTATCACAAATTAGTTTTCCACAATCAAGAAGAATATAGTAACCCAAAGTTCACTTTCGTTATCATCTTTTTATCGTTTGTCGAAGCTCAGTATATTTTATTATTTCATGACCGGTATAGCCACGTACTTGTCGTGTCCAGCTTATAAGCTTGTAACATATCGATTTAATTCCAAAGTTTTTATTTACCGGATCTCTCTCTACAAAATTAATAAGAATAAAAGTTTACTTCCGTTTTCTTCTTGTTTTTTTTTTAATATGTACACAGCAAAGTAAAGATCACGACTATTTTAAGAAAGCTTTTATATTTTTTTAATTCATATGCAAAAATGCATGCACCCATCACAAACATTTCAAATTATATTTACATCATGCATATTAAACGTGGTTTGGTCATTCACTTGCTTTTTAATGCCGAAAGATAGGAATAAACTTTAACGATACACGTTTTTAATACGACGCTAACAATATAATGAACAAAGGGTCAGACATATGCATAAACTCTCTCTATGCATACTAGTAACGATAAATAATTATATTTTACAAGATAGTATTATCCAAAATGTTTCGTCTCCAAATGTATGCATAAAAAACTTTTTTATATTATATTCTCTTATATGTACTTTACAGCCGTTTTTATGAACAGCCACACAGCAAGGTCGAGCGAATTATTTTCCGTTTATTATTAGACTTTTTTTTCGCGTACACTGCGGGGTGGATGATCTCTGGTGTGTTGCTCTCTTCATCCGATAATATTGAACAGCTGTCATACCACTGCTGTCCTTATTACTCCTACATCTCACTGCAACTTCCACTGAAGCATCTTCTTTTGATACTTCTTTGCTCCAACTTCATCTCAAGATTCATAAAAAAAAAATCTTTCTTTGTTGTCATTTTCGTAATAAGATTAAAATCCTCCGTGTCAGCAGCAAAGGAGACACTATGTAAATAAATAAAAGAACTGGACTGAGAAACCATATTCAAACCACGACAGAAGTGTATCCTTTATTTCTCGGTCATTCTAATGGAAACATATATAACCCAATAGGACCCTCGGGCCTCGAGACGAAATATTGAAAATAGCCTAATCTTGATCACATCCCAGTATTGTCTCTTCTGTGGCTATCCCGGTTACTGTACTGTTTAGTAGACTAGAAATCATTGTCGCTGAGTGTGATGGGTACGGCTCTTTAAATTGCATGTATGGTGAGGTTCCAATTCTGGAGCTCATGGGAGTGTGGAGTATCCTTCCATCGCCATTACTCCCAGGTCCACTCTGACCGTAATACTTGTTAGGATCCTCTATGGGGTGAATATAAAAAATGAGTTTAACTTTTTTTTAAATTCAAATCAAAAAAGGATATACCCATCAGGAATGCATAAAAACAGAACAGGTCTTCGGCATAAAATAACCCTAATAGTGTTGGACAACCGGAAATCCAAGCAGCAAAATTTGCTGATGAGTACTGTTATATCACATGGTCCCAATACTTCTTGTCTTGTACAAACTTGAGATTAGTAAATCATTTCGCATGATGAAATTATTTAGTAATAACAAATAAATGTTAGAAACCAATTCTTACAGTGTCCTATACTTCTTAAATTGTGCAAAACTAAGTTTAGTAAATAATTGGGGTGTACTCACAGTATTAACTAATAAGGAAATTAGGATAGCAAAATAAATTATTTTGTGAACCAAATTCTTAATCGAGTGGTCCCATGTGTTTTCCCTTGTGTCAAACTAAGTAAATTACTTCAAGCGTCTCGTAACATATAAACATTACAACGATATGGAAATCATAAAATTATTAGTGAAACTTATTCTTACTGAGTACGCTCCACAACTAAGCTAGGAAAAGGTCTATTCTCGCTTTCAAGCGTATAAAGAAACACTGTAAATTTGTCTTTTTTTTTTTAATATAAAACAAATAATCCGGTAAATTCAATCTGATATCTGGTGGCTATTTATTTACATGAGTAAATATTTTGTAATGAAAATAGAAATCTATATTTTCAGGTAAAAGGGAGAACACATAGTTTTAAAATGTCTTTAGATCTAAATTTAATTTAAAATGTTTGACAATCCGACAGTTATCAACAAATCCATTAAGATAATTAATTATCTTAATTATATTTTATAAGAATTAATATAATTCCTATATAAAATGATGACAACTTTGCCATTCCCACTACTCTGATAAATAATTTTGGGTGTTCCTTTGAAAATTTTAAAGGAGTGGAATTAACATCTAACGTGATTCATAAGTGAATCAGCTGGGATCGAGTTCAATTCCAGTCTGAGTTAATTTATGCTCATTTTGTAATATCTTTGGAAAGTCATCATCAACCCTCCTACCTCTTGGTCGATGTCACCGAGTACAGTCCATCGTATATTCAATGTAGAGATGATAAGCATTAAGCAAAGAACCCTATTTCCCTAGAAATTCCAGGGCGAAGGCTGCATCTTTTTTTTTTTTTTGCTTTATAATCTATTTAGTTATGTGATAATTTTGTTTCGTTTTGCGAATCTTTTATAGACTAACTCGTGAGAACTATTCAGTTCGTCACATATACTGTTATTAGAACTTTGATTGATATGAAAGATTATTTGAAAATGTTTAAAACTATTATCGTCATTTGAACGGAGAATCAATCACTCGAAGACGAAGTCGCTGCACTGCCCTCTGATGTTAGCGTCATCAGTAATAACTACTTCTACTACATAGCTTACTACTAGTGCTACTTCTGCTGCTGCTGCTATTACTTCGACCACGACTTGCTGCAATCGTTTATTAACGGGATAGAAAAGTTACTAACAACAGGGTTTATATGTTAAAGGCATATTACAATTTTAGTTATTTTTTAATTCTTTAGGTAATTTTGAATTTTAAATTAAAACTGTTAATATATCCTTAAAGTTACTACTGCCGAGATCCATTTCTTTTTTATAACTCTTGTCTTTAAGAAAACATTGGTTTCTTATTCATAATTGCTATTAGAATAGAGTCTTTCTCCTCGACAATGTTTCTTTAAACTAATATACATTTTCGAGGAGCATGGTATGGGGTATAATGGTTAGGGTCTGGACTAGCTGGCTATTGATATTGAATTCGATCCTCACTGTGTGCTCCCATGATTCTGGTCCTTGTTTATGACTAGGCAAAGCTTAGTAAGTGACGGTGAATATATAATGTTCACTTGCTGCTCCTGCTGAACATAAGGTCGTGACTCAAATGTTAAAGATTTTCTCATTCCAATTAGTGCAGTCTAAGTTTCAAACAAGGGAGTTGAACGATAACACTTTTGTGGCATGGTGAATCATGTATAGACTAATTAATTATCAACAACCATCTCATATGTATCCTTGATAACCAAAGATAATTCCATAAGCTTTTGTGGTAGATATCAAAGGGTCAGCTGACGCGTAGCCCTTTAATTCTTATCGGATATGGGTTCCGAATTTAAATATACTGCATCAATCGACTTTTAATTGTTTTCTGTCTGAACTAAAAGTAGTGCAATACTTACTTATTTATATAATATATATTATATATATATATATAATATATGTGTGGTGTGTGTGTGTGTGTGTGTGTTTGTGTGGGGAGGTGGGGGTGTTGGTTGGGGGGTGATGGTGG
>JALAJA010000635.1:0-20000 GCA_023376005.1 Doryteuthis pealeii | reverse complement strand
TTTGCTCTATGGTAGAGACGCGGGGCAGCCCAAAAAAGCAAAAAGCAGCCAGCAAGCAAAGGCACAAAACAGGGCAGCCCAAAAATTCAAAAAAAACAATTAACGGAGCGCGTTCAACGGTCTCTCTGTTAATCCAACCTCACCATAATGCCTGAAAAAGTAACATAACAGATGTAGAGTTCAGTTAGTGGGCGGGAAAACCATCTCTCAAAAGGCGTGGGTATTTTATGTGGCTGGGATTAATCGCGGCGTGGCACTGTTTTGATACGCGCGTGCGCTTAACACACACACACCACCATACAACACACAGCTTCACGCATGTATGTAAAACTATCCACAGAAATAGAGTAACGTACATAATAAATATACGCATAAGCACACATCATATAGCAAGGAGAGGGAAGGAGGAAGGAGGAATGTGTAAACGAAAAAAAGAAATAAAGATTAGAAAAATCAATACTGTAATTAAATTTGCAAACAGATGAACGGTCTTCACTCATCGCCTGGTCCGATGCATAAGATACACGCTTTTATAATTACAGCACTGTTAAGTAGTTAACCAGTGTGTGTTGTATTTCTACTAAGCAGAAATATCATATTGGATGCATAATATGTGTATCTAAATGCACACAACGGTGCGAATATTAACACTATATTGCTTTCCCCAAACTTTATACGAACATCTAACACATTTTAAGATGCTTGAACAACTTAGATATTTTTACATATCTGACGGATATATACAATATAAAATACACAATAATGTTCACTGTTTTATAATCACATCCACTAAAGCAAAGTGTAACAATAAACGTGTTAAAGTACAACGACAAACAAACCCATCCCTAATGTACATCAGGTTTCTGTCGTTCGATATAATCACACACATCCTCTTATTCTGAAAAACGAACACGCCATTCGTATTCATAGCCTGTTAAAACACATGCATTGAAACGCGTACTGATCTTTTTTTCTCTACCAAACATGTACTCTCCCTATATTTTCATGCATATTTGAGTTATTTTTAAAAAGGATTTTCATGCAGTATAAAAATGAATTTATATTTTAGTGTCTACTTTCATTCTAACTTGATCTCTTTTTTTTTTATCCTTGGAAGTGGACGTGTGTACGTGTTCAGTTTCATGCACGTCAGTGGGTTTTAACGAAAGAAGTGGAACTCGCGCGTTACACATGTTCTCGATCGACGAGTCGGAAGAGTGGCTTATCCAGTTCACTTTCACTTTCTTTTTTAGTTGAGCACTCGTTTACCTGTATCGGCCACCCTACCCATCCTCTGTTCCATTCGGTTTTTCTTCGCCTTCCCTTATTTGAATATTCGCTTGATCTCCACGCACGTACAATTCGTGTCTTTTTTTTTATTACTTTCTTTCCTTCTTTCTTTCTTTCATAAACGCGTAACCCCAGAATTTCATTTTATGAAATAAATCCTTAGTTTTTTTTTCCACCTATAAACACTCTCGAAATCAATCATAGATAAACTCTTATATGATTTAAAACGTTAAGTTGAAAGTTCGTTTTTTCTTATTTTCATGACAATACCACGTTTGATTGTATTATTAAACTAAAAAGCATACTTTTATTATTAGTTATTATTATTATTATCTATTATTATTATTATTATTATTATTATTGCTTGATATTCTACATATTCAGCCTAGTCCTTTTTATATTAAGGTTGCTGTTTTTAGCAGAAGCTCGTAACGGTATGAATTAAATTCATAGCTTTACGGTAATCTTTTTTTTTTCATAGAATATGCATGAAGCAAACTATAAAAATTTAGATATTTTGGAGAAAATGTATACACTTGGTCGAATAAGAATTTTTTTACACTGCAATTTTTTCCTACTTTTTTTTCTATCTTTCACCCTACTATCATGGGTTTCACCCTCCTAACACCATCAATTCCAAAATCGATATTTTCCGATCAATACAAGTATCTTTCTTTGATGGTTTATTCAACATATACACATTCTCCGTTAATTATGAAATAGGTAATACACCGATTGTTTTGCTATATCTCCGAGAGATCTCAAAGTTAAGTTTTATAGATAACAATCTACCTACCGCGACCCCTCAAGCTTTGCCATATGTCTAGTTCTTTGGCGACTTTTGCCGTAGATACGGCGCGAAACAGGAAAACAGACTACGGACGCGACCTCGCACAGGCCGCTGCTGCCACCGTGCGGAGCAGCCGCCGGCCATCGCGATTAGTACTGCTCGACCAGCAACTATATTATATTTTACGCGGACCACACGCGCAAGGCATAGTTCAACGGATCGTGCTTAGTCAGTGACAGCGACTGGACCATGTTCCGGCAAAAAGAAAAAAAGGTCGGCGGTCCGTAGTCTTGTTTTCCTGTTTCGCGCCGGATCACGCAAAAGTCGGCAAAGAATAGACTATGGGCAAAGTTGAGGGTCGGGTAGGTAGATTTTTATCTATATTACTTAACTTTGAGATCTCTCGAGATATTAGCTAAACAATCGTGTATTACCTATTTCATATTAAGGAGATGTGTATATTTTGAATAACCATCAAGAAAGTTACTTGTATTGATCGGGGAATATCGATTTTGGAATTGATGGTGTTAGGACGGTGAAACAGTGATAGTGGGTGAGTAGGAAAAAGTAGGAAAAATTGAGTGTAAAAAAATTCTTATTCGACAGTTGTATACATTTTTCTCAAATATCTAATTTTTTATAGTTTTTGCTTCATGCTATTTCTATTGAAAAAAAAAAGATTTACCGTAAGCTATGTTATTCAATCATACGTTACGGAGCTCTGTTAAAAACAGCACCTTATTAAAAAGACTAGGCTGAATATGAGTATATCAAGCAATAATAAATAATAATAATAATAAATAATACATAATAATAATAAATAATATAAGTTGCTTTTTTAGTTAATAATACAATCAACGTGTATGTCATGAAATAAGAAAAAACGAACTTTCACTTACGTTTAAATCATATAAGAGTTTATCTATGATGAATTTCGAGGTGTTTATAGGTGGAAAAAAACGAAGGATGTTATTTCATAAAATGAAATTCTGTTACGTTTATGGAAAAGAAAGAAGAAGGAAAAAAGTAATAAAAAAATAGACACGAATTGTACGTTGGCGTGGAGATCAAGCGAATATCAAATAGAGGGGAAGGGAAGAAAACGAATGGATACAGAGGATGGGTAGGGTGGGCGACTAAGGTAACGAGTGTCTCAACTAAAAAAGAAAGTGAAAGTGAAACTGGATAAGCCACTGCTTCGACCGTCGACCGAGACATGTGTAACGGCGCGAGTCTCCTTCTTTCGTTAAAGCACTGACGTGATGAAACTGACACGTACACACGTCACTCCAAGGATAAAAAAAGAGATAAAGTTAGAATGAAAGTTAGACACTAAATGATAATTATTTTTTATACTGATTGAAATCCTTTTTAAAAACTCAAATTATGCATGAAAATATAGGGAGAGTAATGTTTGGTAAGAGAAAAAAAGATTCAGTACGCGTTTCAAGTGCATGTGTTTTTAAAACAGGCTATAGAATACGAATGGCGTGTTCGTTTTTCAGAATAGAGGATGTGTGTGATTATATGAACGACAGAAAAGCCTGATGTACATGTAGGGATGGGTTTGTTGTCGGTGTACTTTAACACGTTTATTGTTACACTTTGCTTTAGTGGCATGTGATTATAAAACGATTGAACAATTATTGTGTATTTTATATTGTATTATATCCGTCAGATATGTAAAATATCTAGTTGTTAAGCATGCTAAAATGTGTTAGATGTTGTATAGTTTGGGGAAAGCAATATAGTGTTTATTATCTGCGTCTGTGTGATTGTATTACACATATTATGCATCAATATGTATTTCTGCTTAGTGAAAATACGGTAAACACACATGTTTAACGACTTAAAACATGTGCTTGTAATTATAGGAATGCGTGTATCTTATGCATGTGAACAGGCGATTGAGTGAGACGCGTTCATCTGTTTGCAAATTTTAATACTGTATTATTTTTCTATTTTATTTTTTTTTTTTTCGTTTACACATTCTCTCTTTCCTTCTTCCCTCCTTGCTTATAATGTGTGTGCTTATGCGTATATTTATTATGTATGTGTACTCTATTTCTGTGATAGTTTTACATACATGCGTGAAGCTGTGTGTAAGTATGTGTGTTGTGTGTGTGTGTAAGCGCACGCGCGTATCAAATCAGGTGCCACGCGCGAATTATCCAGCCACATAAAATACCAGCCTTTTTGAGAGATGTGTTTTGCCCCACGTTACTAACTCTACATTGTTATGTACTTTTTTCAGGGTCAGTGATGTGAGGTTTGGATTAACAGAGAGACGTGAACTGGCTCCGTATGTGATTTGCTGCTGGTTTGTTGCTGCTGCTGCTTGTGGCTGCTTGGTGCGCGTCTGCTACCATAGAGCAATAAACATATTTCATGCTTCGGCGCGATGGTCAATTAACACTATAGATAATTTATACACACTCACACAACGCGCCGCACAATAACACACACAAATCATACGACAATTGTTTTTTTTGTTGATTTTTTTTTCTTAGATTCGCAAAATGGCTGGATTCATTTTTTTATTTTATTTTTGGTTTTTTTTTAATCATTTGAAATGTATTCCACATGGATGTACGCGCGGCTGATACCTAAACGCGAAGCACGCGGCTTTTTTCGCATTAATAAGTGTAATTTTCGGTGCAAGAACGCTTTTATTTGTGCTTGTATATGTTGTTTGCGTATATGGTGTTTATTATTTGTGTGTTTGTTTAACTCAGCTATTGCGTGAGTGTATGGTTTGTCCTTTTTTGCGCGTGTTGTCGACGACTCCTGTACAAAAATAACGATAAATTTATATTTATATTATGTTTTCCTGTATCCGAAATATTTTGCTTTCTTTTTTTTTTTGTTTTGTTTTCTTTTTTTTGTTTTCTTCTTTCATTCAGTCAGTTGGTGAGTCGGCCAATATTCCCCCCAAACAGAAAGATATAAACAAACAACTTCCTTTGCTAGAATTCTTAAAGAAACTAAAGCAAAATAATCAATTCGCGTTTTTTGCTTGCTGGCCACTTTGATCCGCCTTGAATTAGAATGCGCGCGATATCCATTGAAACGAGCAGGTAAATACAGTGCCACATACATGCGCACGTATCTTGTGACAGCCAAGTGAAACTCGCTATGACTACCTTAGCGACCACTTCATCTCATGCCTCCGTATCTACTCATGACCTCTCCTCGTTTTTCGATACTTCCCTTCTTTCCTCTACTCATCTTTGTTTTCCCCTCTATTTTACTCATCAGTGCCTCTCTGTTCATTTTTCTCTCTTTACCGCTTGCGCAAGGAAAAACATTACAGAATACACACACAACACCCCCCGCAACACAGACCATAACGATGTATATTTACAAAACAAAATAGTCATCATGTATTTTTTTACATGTGTCAAGACAATGGTACAAGGATGTATATATGTGTGTAATTATCTATGTGTGTATATATATATATGATGTGTGAGCAGAGGTCAGAGTGTGAGCGTGTATGTATTTTGATATATTCAAATACGAATTTCAGAATACCTATTCTTAAAGTTTGGCAACCATATTTTTCTCCAATTGACATAATCTAGGTAAATGTTTAGAATCGAAACTATGCAATAATTTTTACACAACCACACACACACACGAAATATCATACGACTTTATATCATACCTTTATATATATATATATATATTATATATGTATATTGAGGGCCAGTTTAGATCAGGTGGTAGGAGCGTCCCGCCTCAGAACCACAAAGATTCGGATTGTTACTCACCCTCGCCGACCGCGCGCACGAGTAGCATAGCTGTGTGATATGTGGAAGCAGTGGTAGGTGTGGCAGTCCATCCCAAGGTAAAACAAAACATATCTTCATGGTCTAACTAGCGTAAAGTATAGCCCCTCGCTGTCGAAGATATTGACAATAGTTCCCTTCACTACTTTATATATAGTATATATGATATATATTATATATTATAGTACAGTGTGGTTCGTGTATCTGGGTGTGAGTGTGGCATAATCATTGTATTTACCAAATTTATATATATATATTATAATAGTATATATTATATATTATATTCTATATATATATGTGTGTGTGTGTGTGTGTTGTGTGTATGTGTGCTGTGGTGTGTGTGTGTTCAGATGATATACCTGCATGATAACTTACATGTATACATACACTCATATACATTCCATACATATATATGTGTATACATATATTATACGCACAAATATATATGCATAATGTATTGTACCATAATACGCCATATATATTGTATATATAGTATATTAGTATATATATATATATATGAATGTATTATATATATTTATGAATTATATAACATATATTATTTATATATATATTTTATATGAATGTATTATATATATATATGAATTATATTATACATACATTTGCATATATATTATATATATATATATTTATTATCGCATATATATATATATATATATATTATATATATATTATATTCATGCATATATGTGTCACACGCATACATTCATATACATGAGTCAGTCAGTGTGTGATGAAAATTGTTGTATCGAATCATTTTAATATTTTTGGTAACAAAACTTTTGATTTTCTGTTGCTTCTTCTCCTCTGCGTTTCTTATTTTTGTTCTTTCTGTTTTGTTCTTGTTTATTATCATTATTATTTTATTAATTTATTATTATTTATTATTATTATTATTATTATTCATACCCATATTGATCAGCGTTGCACTTTTGTTTATTTGCTTTTACCTACTGAGGCAATGTATGGTTTTTTCCAACGTACAGTGCAACTGTCGTTAAATCTAAAAAAAATTATTCGAAAAATGGAATGTATTCTATTAATACCCGCAATATTTATTTTCAAGACCTTAAAGATGTTATGATTCATGCAAAACCTCCCTACAGTAGGCGCTTCGTGTAATGTTATCGTCGTAGGAAATGGCGGCGGGACCGAGTTCAAATCCTGGAAGGTTCTTTTGCACTTCACGTGTTGGCTAGAAGAGTCTTGATGGTATGTAACGCACTTTTCCATTTATCTATGGTAGATAGTAGTTTCGTTAAACTAGTTTATGTAACCAGTCCTTAGGGAGGAAATATAACTCTGAATTAAAACTGTAAACTCGCGCTTTTTGTCTCATCCTATTCGTGTGTGATAAGTTTGATATATATAATATATGTATATATATATATATATATATATATATATATACTCATCCCAGACACGTGTTTCGAAATATGGATATATAGTATATATTATATATATATATATAGTATATATATTATTATTATATATTCTATATGGTAAAGGGCGCTTGATCAACATCAGATCAGTGCATCTGAGAAAACTGCATGGTCATCTTATAATAAACTTATTGTTTCAACACATGTGCTCGATAGAGTTATTGTTTGTCTTTTCAACAATATCTGGATTAACCTTGAAGACTAAAAATGTCAAGTTTACGAAAGGCATATTTTACGGCTCTAAAAAGTTCTGCGAAAATTGTGCTGCCCGAATTTCATTTGTCTGTAAATTTGAGATTCCGTATTCCAACTTTCGTTTGTCTCTCCCCACATGGAATTTATTAAACAACTCTCTCAGCCACAAGTTTACTTGTTGATAGAAATATGAAAAAAAGCACATGTATCTCCGTATATCTAATTCATTAAGTATAGAATAATGACTACAGGCCGACATCACCCTATCAACATATACATACAACGAAATGCGGCCACTCAGATGCATACACACATACATACATACATACATACTTACATACATACAAATGCGCTGCGTGTAAGTGGTTATCGTCGTAGGGAAATGGAAAAGTAAACAATCCTGTACAAAGCTATTAGTGTTTTTCAGCTTCTCGCTAATGCACTTTGGTAACGACATGGATCATCCTTTGTCCTCCAGCTATGGGTAAATATAAGACAGACTGGGTCTCTTAGCCTGGCAAGGTGCCGCAGCTCTAAGAGAAGGAAACATATTAATACAAACTGGTGTCACATCCTGTCCTTTGGTGAAGGGGTGGGTAAATAAGCACATCACTCTGTGAACACTTAGATAATAGATGATAATAGATAGATAGATAGATAAATAGATAGATATTGTATAAAAGATAGAGAGACAAAGAGAGAAGGGAAAATTATTATTATTATTATTATTATTTTATTATTATTATTATTATTATTATTTATAATAATAATATAATATAATATAATAAAATAATAATATATATACAAGAACAAGAAGAAGAAGAAGAAAGAAGAAGAGAAGAGGAAGAAATCACCATTACCACCAACCACCACACAACAAAACAGCAACAACAACAACAACAAGATATAGTATCAGTGTTTTGAGATTTGGCAAGAACTTGTAATATCTTCGTGTCCAGATATATTTTTCATGACATAACATATGTGTTCCTGTGTACAGGAATAGATATATAGTGTATGGTGCCTGAAGTATCTATGGTTTTGCGTAGGATCATGTGACAACATGTCAGCTCAAAAACTCCAAAATTATTCATATTTTTCTAACCGACTTGTGTAAAGGAGGTGTTTGAATAGTACCTATCAGTACATACCTAGTACATACACAAGGTCTGTCAAAAAAGTATCGAGATTTGTTGGTACTTTTTGGTTTTATATTCCGGAAAAAAACGTTCCATTCAGCGTTCGTTTCTATTTGGGAAAATATAGCTTCAACTTGGCACTTTTATGACACACCTTGTATTTTGAAAAAAATAACGTTCCATTCATTGTTCATTTCTATTTGGTAAATAGAGCTTCAAATCTCGATAGCTTTTATGACCCCTTATATAGTACATGGTACATAGAAAATTAGTATATTATTCAGGTGTTATTATTTTGGCACGAGTGGCTGGCATTGCTGTTTGTGCAGAAAGAAAGAGAACGAGCATGCATGCGTGGCGACTCTTATATCCGCGTACGTTTGTGCGCATTTTGTTGCATTTCTCCATCGTTGCGCGTGCGTACAAGTTGCGTCCACCGGGAGTCTCTTTCAAAGTGCTACTAGTAACGAACAGATGCGAGAAGTGAAAAAAGCTACGATATTATTCAGCCACGAAAGATTTTAAAAAAAAAACATCAGTTTCAAATACTCGAAATCAAAGGAGTACGTCTGGGGAAACAAACAAAAAAAGTGAAGCTTGCAATAACTTTTTCGCCCTCGCCACAAACACACAGATAAACTACAGTGCAGTTCTAATAGCTGTCGGCATCGAGTGCTTCTGTAGTTATCGCAGCATGAGATTGCAGATATGCATCCTTCTCTGTAGCAGCGGTAACATCAACGGCGGTAACACGTCGTTAGTAAGTAGCTCACAACCACTAGAAGACTGGTTATTGTTCCGACACAAGTGGTTATCGTGGCAAGTTATGAAAGAATCTTACAATCAGGCAGAGTTAAAATTTGAAATATAAATGAATAATGACTGGATATTTTAATACATGGCACAAGTTCAGACAGTAAAGAGATCTCATTTAACTTATCAATGGATTATATGAGTCGGAATATATATATTCTATATATATATATAAGGTATGTAAATAGGTATCTATATATATATCTATATATATACTATATATAGTATATATATATATAATATATATAAGGTATATATATTTATATAAGGTATGTAAAAGTATGATATAATAATATAAGGTATATATAAATATATATATATAAGATATATATAAGGCATTAATATATACGATATTTATAAGATATTATAAGATATAAGGTATTATAATATAAGATATATATAAGCTATAAGATATATATATATATATATATATATATATATATATATATATATATATATATATATATTATATATATTATTATATAAGGTATATATATAAGATACATATATATAAGGTATATATAAAAATATATATAAATAAATATAAATAATAAAAAGTATCGAATATATTTAAGGTTATATATACAGAGTATCTATATATATAAGGTATGTAAAAAAGTATCGATATTTTTGTACTTTTTGATACACCTTGTATTCTGAAAAAAAAGTTACATTATCTTTTCATTTCTATTCGCTAAATACAGCTTTTAAACTTGGTACTTTTTGGACACACTTGTATTTGAAAAAATAATGAATGGAACTTTAATTTTTTCAGAATACTGGTGTGGCAAAAAGTACCAACAATCTCGATACTTTTTTGACACACCTCGCATATATATATATATATATATATATATAATTTATATATATATATTATGCCAACACCTCCACACGAGTATAATGGGACAACAGGGCAATTTCTTAGAAGTTAACATGTTTTTTATTCAGGATTGTCCTTCTCCTAAATGTCTAACCAACATTAAGGATCCAATCTTCCCTACTATTTACCATAACTCGAGGGATAATAGTTGGATACATATGCTATTAGCGCTATGTAAGATGCAATCAGCCTGCGTCTAAGGATTTGAACTCGTGTTGCCGAGTCCATTTCCTACGACGGTAATACCTTTCCATTGTTTGTAGGATCTGAGATTTTTGGATAAGATGCTAAATGATTGTTTTGTAGTTTTGTTTTACGGCACATCAACACATTTCGGGTCATTTAATTTGTATCAAGTTCATTTATGCGGTTGTCTAAGCAGTCGCCCAATTACATATTGTAGAGGCCTCATCGCTGCTTAACCATCGAGCGGGAATCGGAGCTTTCAGCGTAATTTTGACTTATGTAACTGTAGCAACCCTACGTATACCTTTCTTATGCAACGCGATACATTTATGGATATGTATGATCTTCGCACATTCAAACATACAAACGCCACATGTATATACACAACACATAAACAACTCATAACAAAAGGCGGCACGCACATACACACAACCACATACACACACACACACACAACACACAATATTTATATGTTGTTAGTAAACATTAGCTCAATATGATAGCAATGAGCGGGTATACAAGTAAGCTAGTATTAGTATGGAGATATTCAAACTGTTATCCTCATCTTAGTTGTTATTATCATACCGTTATAAAGGTTGTCACTACTTGATAGTCTGCGTATTTGTAATATTCTCAGGAAATTAATACCATTAAAGCTCAATCTAATCTTCACTTACAATTGCGTAATTAAATGATCTATAATCTAATTATACACACACATACCACACACAACACACACCCAACATTATTTATATATGTGTATATAGAAATATATGATGTATGATATGTAGAGTCAAAAGACATATAGATAAATAGAAACACACAATTATATGTATACATATATATATACATATATAATTAATACATATTCCATATATATATATATATATATATATATATATATATATATTTATATATATTATATAATATAAATTTACAAATGCTGTATATACATATCATATATTTTATCAATCTATAGCTTTACATATCTATGAAACTATTAAACCTATCTATACACACACACCACACCACACACACACACACCACACACACATACCCACCCAACCACATATAATATATATATATTATATATATATATAAGATAGATAGATAGATTAATTAGATATAGATATAGATAGATAGATAGATAGGTAGGTAGATCGATTAGAATGATAGATAGATAGATAGATAGATAAATAATTAGATATAGATAGATGATAGATAGATAGGCATAAATTATATGAAAGAATAGATGGATACTGAACGAAGATTAGAGTGTTGATGATAAGTAGATGTTGAGCAATTCTTTATTCGTGATGAAATACATTGGCATTTTGAGTTGCAAAACCGATAGTTTGGTATTACTAAACAAATGTTTGTATACTGCAGCATCACAAATAGTATAACGCTTGTAATATGTCGCCCATCAGGTGGCTTTAGATTTCAAATGCTGACTTTTACCTAAATTTGTGGCTTGTTGAACTGGATTGGTGATGGGTAAAATCTTGACAATGAATGAGTGATTAATGGTCTGATGTTTAAATCCAGGATAAATACAAAAAGGCTCGTGCATTCTAGAATATTTGGCTTATGCTCTTTTTAACTGCGCCTTTTCTACTCATATATATTATATATATTATATTATTATCAATATATATTATATTATATGTGTGTGTGTGTGTGTGTGTGGTGATATATGCATATTATATGCATATATATGCCATGTAATATATATATATATATATTATATATATTATATATATGTATATAACTATGATAACTATTTCTTGGTATAATTATAATATATTCATCGGTCAAGCTTAAAACTGTTTTCCACAACGGATTTCTTTGCAATTAGCATAGCTTTTTTTTAAAAACCGCATACACCATTAAACTGAGTGTTATAAGCAGTGAGTATATTATCATGTTAATTGTGCAACACAAAATGTAATAATTATGACAACTTTAACATATTCCATGCCATACTTGGCGTTTTCAAAATGTTAAGAGGAGACTAGATTTGTATTATAAGACATAACAAGAATGGAAGTTTAATTTTGATTAAAATAGTCCTCCTATCTATTGAATACACTTATTCCGTGGGGCTTTCTATTGGTCCTAGCACCCGAGAACTCAACTTCTCTTGAGATGTGTATTATAAATGTTAATGGTCCCCATTCCTTTTAATGGTGAGTTTATTTTGGAACTTGGGTAATGATGCGTACCCCTTCATCACCACTGACTCAGGTTCACTCTGACGCTGCTGTGGTAGTGCTGTCTATGGGTCATAAGAAATATGAATTGAAAATTGTATTTAAAAATCAATGCTTTTAAAAAATGTTTAATATCCATTAAGACCGAAGGAAAACTGTGTATTCGGATAAAGTTTAACCTACAATGGTTGATAGGCTGTGACAACCAAGAAAACACGATACAACAACCTTTGTACTCACCGATAGCTATCCAGTTTATTAACAATAAAAAGGGACAAAACTAATCTTTTGAATAGAATGCACTCATCACATCGTGTTGTACCAAATCCTGTGTTTCAATCAAAAGATATCGAAACTGTTCATCATAATTTTGTGTAGAATTAGCACTAACGTGAGAGAAGATAATATGATACTAGACGCCATATTTTTATATGTTGGCTCACCTGTGTACATATCTTTTAACTGTGGCCATGCATTATAATATATTATCTATATATATATATATATATATTATAGTGGTTGTTTGTGTGATCTTGGTAAAGGGAGTAAGCTTATTTTCCTAATCACTACCTTTAGCCTGAGTGACATATGTAAACATGGTTACCTGAAATGACCACCCTACTCTGTTTTAACTTAGGTGCAGAATTAGTAGGGTAACAATACATTTATCTATCTATCTATCTATCTATCTATTTATTACTAGTTCATGAGTAGTAAGAAAAGATTCTATGATGGACTAAAAAGTATCTGATCGAAATCAAATGACAAGAGTTGATGTTATCTAGTTTTTAGTATATATTTCTATTGTTATAATCTGAAATCAAAAAAGCATTTCGCCTCCTACATTTTCTTACATTAGCCGTAGTGCTACCAGTAAGAATTTCAACAATCTGTTTTTTAGTCAAATATAACCAACAAGACAAGTTACAATTTTCAACCGGTTTAGATTCCATATTTGTATGTCTATATTTGTGTGCGCATGTGTGTGCTGTTTGTTTTCAATTTTTTAAATGGAAAATTAATCTTAGAACGGTTAGTATTTTGTGTGGCTACATTGAGTATATAATGGTCTGATTATTGTCAGATATCCCGTTCTAAATCGCTTTAGTCTGTAATTTCTATTTAAACTTAAAGCTAACTAAATAACATTTAAACAACGTTTTACATTTCAGCTATTTTTTTTTTCATCCGGGACCCTGAGTGTCTGTAAGGGTGCAGCGGGTGTAGGTATCTCGCCTTCCAAGCGTTAACAACACAGTTTTTTTTTTCCAGTTTTGTTTTTTTTTAAATATTTCGGAGATATGTAATTTTTTTATATTTGCGATATTATGAACAATCCATCAGTACTATTTTCTGGGTTATAATTTCTTATTGTTAGTAGATATAAGATCTGGAGAAAAAACTACGGGCCCCCATTCATGTAGTTTTGAAAATTAGTTGATACTTATAGGTTATCAAATCTAGCATCTGCCACAAATTTTATACACATTACTCATTATTTGATCAAGTTCACACTTTTCACCCTCACTCTCCACACTCCTCTCTACCGCACACAGGCACCCCCATACCCCGCAACCAACCCCACCTCGCCACACAAACAAACACACAACAACAAAACATATATAATATATATATATATATATATATATATATATATATAAGTATAAGTATTGCACTACTTTTAGTAGCAGAAAAATTAAAGTCGATTGATGGAGGATATTAAATTTCGGAACGCCATATCCGATAAGAATTAAAGGGCTACGGTCAGCTGTACCCTTTGATATCTACACAAAGCTTAGTGAATTCTTTGGTTATCAAGATACATATGAGATGGTTGTTGATATTAAATTAGTCTATAATGATTTCACCATGCACAAGTGTTATCGTTCACTCCTTGTTTGAAATCTTAAAGACTGCACTAATTGGAATGAGAAAATCTTTAACATTTGAGTCAGGACTTATGTTCAGCAGGAGCAGCAAGTGAATTATATATTACCGTCACTTACTTAAGCTTTGCTTAGTCATAACAAGACCAGAATCATGGAGCACACAGGTGAGGATCGAATTCAATTATCAATAGCCAGCTAGTCCAGCCCCTAACTCATTATCTCGCATACCATGCTCCTCGAAAATGTATATTAGTTTAAGATTGTCGAGGAGAAGACTTATTCTAATAGCAATTATGAATAAGAAACCGCCAATGTTTTTTAAAGACAAGAGTTATAAAAGAATGTATCTCGCATGTAGTATACTTTAAGGATATATTAACAGTTTTAATTTAAGAATTCAAAATTCCTAGTAAGAATTAAAAATAAACTAAAATTGTAAATATTGCTTTACATATAAACCTGTTGTTAGTATACTTTTCTATCCCGTTATAAGATTGCAGCAAGTCGTGGTCGAAGTAATAGCAGCAGCAGCAGAAGTAGACTAGTAGTAAGCTATGTAGTAGAAGTAGTTATTCTGATGACGCTACATCAGAGGGCAGTGCCAGCGGACTTCGTCTCTGCAGTGATTTGATTGCTCGCGTTCAAATGACGATAATAGTTTAAACATTTTCAAAATATCATTTCATTATCAATCAAAGTTCTAATAGACAGTATATGTGACGAACTGAATAGTTTTCAACGAGTTAGTCTATAAAAGAGTCGCAAACGAACAAATTATCAATACACTAATAGATTATAAGCAAAAAAAAAAAAAAAAAGATGCAGCCTTCGTGGAATTTCTAGGGGAATAGGGGTTCTTTGCTAATGCTATCATCCTACATGTAATATACGATGGACTGTACTGGTGACATGCGACGAGAGGTAGGAGGTTGATGCACTGACTTTTCCAAAGATATTATCAAAAATGAGCATAAATTTAACTCAGACTGGGAATTGAACTCGATCCAGCTGATTCACTTATGAATCACGTTAGATGTTATTCCACTCCTTTAAAATTTTCAAGGAACAATTATTATCAGAGTAGTGGGAATGGCAAGTTGTCATCATTTTATATAGGATTATATTTAATTCTTAATAAAATATATAGATTATTTATTAACTCTTAAGGATTTTGTTGATAAAGCTGTGGGATTGTCAACATTTTAAATTTAATTTGAATTAGACATTATTACTATGTGTTCTTCCCTTTTTTACCCTGAAATATAAGATTTTTCTAATTTTCTATAGAAAATATTACTCATGTAATAAATAGCCACCAGATTGCGGATTTGATTTACCGGGATTATTTGTTTTTATATTAAAAAAGAAAGAAGCAATTTCAGTGTTTTCTTTAATACGTGAAAGCGGAATAGACCTTTTCCTAGCTAGTTTTGTGGGTTTCAAGTAGAATAAGTTTCACTAATAATTTTAATGATTTCATGTAATGTTTATTGTTACGAGACGCTTGAAGTAATTTACTTAGTTTGACACAAGGGAAAACATGGCGACACTCGATAAAGACATTGGTTCACAAAAGTATTTTTTGCTATCCTAATTTCCTTATTAAGTTAATACTGTGAGGTACACCAATTAATTTTACTAAACTTAGTTTTGCACAATTTAAGAAGTATAGGACACTGTAAGAATTGGGTTTTCTAACATTTATTTGTTATTACTAAATAATTTCATCATGCGAAATGATTTACTAATCTCAGTTTGGTACAAGACAAGAAGTATTGGGGACCATGTGATAACAGTACTCATCAGCAAATTTTGCTGCTTGGATTTTCCGGTTTGTCAACACTATTAGGGTTATTTTATGCCGAAGACCTGTTGTTTTATGCATTCCTGATGGGTATTCCTTTTTTGATTTGAATTTTAAAAAAAAGTTAAACTCATTTTTTATATTCACCCCATAGATGGATCCCTAACAAGTATTACGGGTCAGAGTGGACCTGGGAGTAATGGCGATGGAAGGATACTCCACACTCCCATGAGCTCCAGAATTGGAACCTCACCATTACATGCAATTTAAGGCCGTACCCATCACACTCAGCGACAATGATTTGCTAGTCTATCTAAACAGTACAGTAACCGGGATAGCCACAGAAGAGACAATACTGGGATGTGATCATAGATTAGGCTATTTTCAATATTTCGTCTCGAGGCGAGGTCCTATTGGGTTTATTATATTTTCCATTAGAATGACCGAGAAAATAAAGGATACACTTCTGTCGTGGTTTGAATATTGGTTTTCTCATCCAGTTTTTATTTTTACATAGTGTCTCCTTTGCTGCTGACACGGAGGATTTTTAAGTCTATTAACGAAAATGAAACAAGAAAGATTTTTTTTTTATGAATCTTGAGATGAAGTTGGAGGCGAAGAAGTATCAAAAGAGATGCTTCAGGTGGAAGTTGCAGTGGATGTAGGAGTATCAAGACAGCAAGTGGTTGACAGTGTTCAATATTATCGATGAAGAGAGCAACACACCAGAGATCATCCACCGCCGTTTACGGAAAAAAAGTCTAATTAATACGGAAAATAATTCGTAGCCTTGCTGTGTGGCTGTCTAAAAACGGCTGTAAGCTACATATAAGAAGATATATATAAAAAAGTTTTTTATGCATACATTTGTAGACGAAACATTTTGGATAATACTATCTTGGTTAAATATAATTATTTAATGTTCAAGTATGGCATAGATATGTTTATGCAATAGTGTCTGACCTTTGTTACATTATATTGTTAGCGGTCGTATAAAAACGTGTATCGTTAGAGTTTATTTCCTATCTCTTGTTAAAAGCAGTGATAACATAAACACTTTATATATGCATGTAAAATAATTTGAAATGTTGTGATGGGTGCATGCATTTTGCTATGAACAATTAAAAAAATATAAAAGCTTTCTTTAAATATGTGATCTTACTTTTGGCTGTGTACATATTTAAAAAAAGAACAGAAGAAACGAATGTAAACTTTTTATTCTTATTTAATTTTGTAGAGAGAGATCCGGTAAATAAAATACTTGGCATTACTCGATATGTTTCAGCTTATAAGCTGGACACGACATAGTACGTGGCTATACCGTGTCATGAATAAATAAAATATCTTAGCGCGACAAACGATAAAAAGATGGATTAACGAAAGTGGAAATTTTGGGTTACATATTCTTCGATTGTGGAAACTAATTGTGATAGAAATTAGCCACAGAATTCATATTCATGAAACTCGAATACTGACTATTTCCTCGATGGTATATATCAAATAACTACTGTACAATGTATTGTATTTTGACTATTAAATGTGTAAAAACATTTAGTTTTTTCTAATATCTTATATATATATTATATATTATAAATAAATAATAATATAATATATCTACGGACCTGCTTGCCTACCGGTCCTCTCTGAAGCAGATTTGTTAGTACCTGTAGGTTCTAATTATGGTCAAATAAAGACGAGTTTTAAAAAAAGTTGAAATTATAATTTAAAAAACAAAGAATCAATAAGAATTCGAATGAATTAAAAAAAAACGTTTCGTCATAATAACTCAGAAAAGTTTGACAGCGTAAATCCAAAACCAACCACCAACCAACAAAATGAATTAGCTAATTTCCACTCGTTAATTTTCTTGACAAATTAAAATTTGTTTTGTTTTATGGAGTGGAGTTCAGCCACATGTAAAGCCGGTTGAATAAGATTTTTTAGTTGGCGGTTGCTTAGCGAAGATAAAGAGTCAGCTAGTTCTATGTCATAGCTGGAATAGAATAAAAAAGTTATCAAAGGTCTGAGTGAAACGCAAGGACCACCACGTACAGGTATAACTATTTTTTCGACAATATACTATACACTTATCGAATTGTTGTATATATAATATTTATATATATAAATTATATATATATTTATATTTGTGTGTGTGTGTTGTTGCGTGTGTGTGCGCACACGAACGGTGAGTTATATTATATATATGTGTGTGTGTTGTGCGGCGCGTGTGTGTGCGCAGCGCGTGTGTGTGCGCGCGCGTGACGTGTGTGTGTGGTGTGTGTTGTGTGTGCAGTGTGTTGTGTTTGTGTTTGTGTGCGTGTGTGTGTTTGTTGTGTGTGTGTGTAAAAAACCACTGTTTACCCACAGAATATATATATAATATAATAATATATATATATATATATATTGCAACCATGCTCGGTGAATAGATATCATGTATATGCGTGCTTGTAGTGTTTTGTGTCGTTTGTTTACGATATGGTGTGTATATAAGTGTGGCGTCTCATATGTACAGGTTGATAGAAGTATTAAGGCTGATAATTAAAACTATAAACATATTTCGGAAAATATTTTATTGGAATTAACACTCTAATCTACATATTGTTTTAGTAACTAACAGTTTCTTACCATTATCCTGTTATATATATATAATATATATATATATATATAATAATATATATATATATTACAATATATATATATATATATATATATATAAATAATATATATAATATGTATAATAGATAGATAATAGATAGATAACAAGGTTTATTTCCTCATAACGGTGATAGGCAGTAACGCAACTATAATGACAAACATTTCTGTAATATTTATCTCAATTGAATCAAATATTCTGTTAATTGGTTCTCGCTATGACAAAGTTTACTGTTATTACCTCCAATTGTCTGTGAACAAAATGTGGTATTAAGTTTCTACAGTTTTTTCTTTAGTTCATAAGCGAGAACAATTACAGAATATTTGAATCTGAGATAAATATTCAAGAAATGTTTGTCATTTATGTGCGTATACTGCCTATCACCGTATGACGGAAATAAACCGTTGTTATCTTCTATCGATTCTATCTATCTATTATACATAATATATAATAATATATATATATATATATATATTATATAGTAATATATATATATATATATATTATATATATTATAATATATATAAATATATAACAGGATAATGGTAAGAACCTGTAGTAAACAATATGTAATTAGAAGTGTTTAATTCCAATAAATATTCCGAAATATGTTTAGTATTGTTATATATTCAGCTATACTTCTATCACACCTGTAATATAGAGACACGCACACTTTATACACACACATATGGCGTAACACCATCACCAAACAACTACAAGCACGCATATACATGATATCTATTCACGGCTGTGTGCATATATATAATATTAATATATATAATATATATATAATTCTGTGTGGTAATACAGTGGTTCTTTACACAACAAACACAACACAACACACCACGCACATAAACACAAACACACACAAGCACACACACACACACACACACA
>JALAJA010000634.1:17500-21720 GCA_023376005.1 Doryteuthis pealeii | reverse complement strand
GCTACGGTGGGGTGAAAAAACAAATAATAATAATAATAAATAATAATAATAAGAAGAAGAAGAAGAAGAAGAAGAAGAAGGAGGAGGAGGAGGAGGAGGAATGAGAGAAACATAGACAATAAGATATGGAAATATAGAAAAAAAGATGAAGGAAGAAAAGAAAACGACAATTAGGGATCGAAATAGAGAAGAAGAGAAGAAGAAGAAGAAGAAGAAGAAGAAAAAGAAGACAACAACAACAACAACACAACAGCACAACAACAACAACGACAACAACAACAACAACAACGAAGAACAACAACAACAGACGAAAACAACAGACGAAGAACAAGAACAAGAAGAACAAGAAGATGCGATATAGACAACTAGGAATTGAAATACGAAACAGACATATGAAGAATGCAAGAAACATTTTTTTTAAAGATAGATACTCTATTTCAATAGACGACTGAAATCTCGACGAATTCTTAGTTATTTTAATATTTACCTATATCTTTTGGAAAAACGAACAGAACAAAGAATAGAAAAAACACAGATTAGCATCAAATATTGAAAAAAGGGAAAAAGAATAAATCAGTATAATAGAAACACTGAACTAAAGTGGCTCGAATTGTCACATGTGCTGGCATTTCAAGATTATTCTTTAAGAAACTAGTAAAAAAAATACATAAAATGTCTCAACCTCAAACGTATATTCCCGCCACCTTTCTTACTCGTCTTCATATAATACTTATATATACTAGGATATCATTTCATATAATACTTCATATAATACTGTGGATATGCCACGGTATGATAATTTTACTATTACAACTTTTGATATGTTTACTCAAGAGTTTTTGGAAAACATAGTCCAATATGTACGAGCTGGTCCTCAAGGGATCAAAACTCTACTTCTCAAACCCTGTTTCATCGGGCCTAAGAGATGATAGTGTGAGGCAAGCAGTATACCAGTGACGAGGAAGTGAAATCTGTCGTGTAGAACTGGCTCAAAAAACAATCAACAGAATCTTGCGGGGCATGGATACATGTTCTCATTCGAAGGTGGACCATTGCTATTGATAGAAACAGCGTCTGTCTGGAGGAGTAAGGACGTAATCCACAGAGGACCAGCTTCATTTTGATGGCATGATAAAATGTTTCCTGCGTTCTTAATTATACCTGCCCTAAACAAAATGCATCTTTTTTGATACACCCTCATAAAAGTATAAAAATCTCTGGTGATTTTTTCGTTTTTCTCTTTCTCTACTTTTCATTCTTCTTTTAACTTATATTTCTTTCTTTCTTTTATACCGTTTTTTTATTCACTCTTTCTTTTTTTTCTTTATTTCCTTCTTGCGCCCTTCCTTTCGTTTCTTCTTTTTTCCTTTGACGTGTATCAGTTCTTTTCTTCCCTTTCTTTCCTCTCAGATACAACAATATGGTCCATATTTATGTAAGATGATGGAGGGGCATAACATTTGAATCAAACAGAATGGTGACTTAGTTATCCTATGTTGATGCCAGGGCGTAACACACGGAGGTAGGTATTTACGTATAAATATACATAAATTCATATTTCTAATCTCATACAAAATGGCACACCAAAACTCATTTCAAAAATGAATAACTCTCATGTTTTAACTAATATTATACTATTTTTCAGTATTATTAAGCAACTTACATATTATTATAATGGGATTCGTGTTGTCTGCAACCAAAACTAATTACTGCTTAGTCACAATATCCCCAGAATTATGTAAGGTTATCAATGAGTATTTAATTTATTAGTCGAATCATTAATACATGCAATAGAATAAATCTTATTTATTAACGAGATGTCTATGAAAATCTTGCTAAACAGTTAGTTTTCGCCTTAAAATCCAGCGATATTCACAAAGAAATAAGGTTTACATATATATATATAATATATATATATATATATATGGTGGGATTAAAATTGCATACCTGTGTTTAAAAATGGGATTTACTACATAAGTACTTTGGTGTATTGATCTTTAATATTACTTGTTTTATCTTCAATGCATCAAAATCAAATCCTAAGAATGGTTCTATGTAGAAACCAATTATATTGTGATTAATAATAAGTGTATCTTTTTATTTTAATAAGTCTTTCTAATTTGATTATCTTTCCGAGATGTTAAATATATTATATATATATAATGTATATATAATATATATATATATTATATATATATATAATATATATGTGTGCCTGTGTGTGTGTGTGTGTGTGTGTGTGTGTGTGTATATATAACGTATCACTCAATAAGTCCCGGGCCTGACTAATAGAACAAAACTTTATAGTCAAAAATTCAACCTATTCATCAACATAGTTCTCCTAACAATTCGATGCTTTTTTGTAGAACTATATGTTTTTGGGCTCAAATACGCCTCACTTTCTGATATCACTTCTTCATTGGAGCCAAATCTCTTTCCCTGGAGCATTTCTCCTGGTCTGCAAAACAGCCAGTAGTTTTGCCATTGTTGAGATCGACTTGTGACACGGTGCATTGTCTTAGGGAAATAACCTTTTTCTTTTCATTTGTTACGATTTCTTCTTTCAAATACACTAATAGTGCTATATAATATTGCTATTGATGTTTCTCTTTTCAAGGAAATCGATTGACCAAAATACTTTGCATCCCAAAATACGGAGGGCAAAACCTTGCCTGCTGATGTTTGCGTTTTTGATCGCTTTGGACGGTTTTCACCTGCTGCTGTCCACTCAGCCTGACTGCCGATTTGACTCCGAGTGAAGTTGTAGATCCATGTTTTCATCGATTGTTACATACTTACGCAAAAAACATTTTTGTTGTGTTGAAACAGTTTAAAACAACGCTCTGACTCGTGGACGCGTTGTTATTTTTGATCGACTGTGAGCAAAACGCGGCATCCACTTTGAACTCAAACTTTCTCACTGACAAATGTTCATTCAAAATGGTGATATCTTCAACTCTTAACTGTTGTTTTTGATGGGAGCAGAGTCCGATAAACACCGATCAAGCCAATGATGTGCTTGAACAGTATGTTTCCCATTAGAAAGCAATGCTTTATCAATACACGAAATTCAGATTTTCAATTGTTTTACAAAAATGTTCAACCTTAGTTCCCTTAATAACTGTAATTTGTAAAGTGAATTTGAAGGTTAGTACTTTCATTTGAAGGTTAGCACTTTAATTCGAATGTAGTAATGTAATTTGAAGGTTAGTACTTTAATTTGAAGGTAGCACTTTAATTCGAAGGTTAGTACTTTAATTTGAAGGTAGTACTTTAATTCGAAGGTAGCACTTTAATGCAAGGCTTAGTACTGTAATTTTGAAGGTTAGTACTTTAATTCGAAGGTTAACACTTTGATTCGAAGTTAGTACTCGTAATTTGAAGGTTGGTACTTAATTTGAAGGTTAGCACTTTAATGCGAAGGATTAGTACTGCTAATTTGAAGGTTAGCACTTAATTGAAGGTTAGCACTTTAATTCAAAGGTTAGTACTGTAATTTGAAAAGGTTAGTACTTTAATTTGAAGGTTAGCACTTAAATTTAAAAGGTCAGTACTGTAATTTGAAGTTAGTACTTAAAATCATAATGGCGTTTATTAGTGGCGCCATCTATATGAATCCCAGCCCGCGGACTATTGAGTGATTGTTTATATCATATTTGTGATTATTTGGTATATGGATCCTTTTGTGAAAGGTAACAGATATATCCCAGGATATGAGTATTTGCCGTGAAGCATTATAGCAATAAATATCAGAAACTCGGTTGTTTTGAGTAGAGTTTCGTCTATTTAGTAGTAGTAAATTTTCCGGATTTGTATGCTCCCTCTCTTCAGACTGTGTAAGGACAAGTAGTGTTGCTGGCTTCTGGCTGTCTTCTCTAGTGGGGTGGCTGCTGCTTGTGTAGCTTAGTTTCATCTTTGTGTGTGGGAAGTACATGGCGCTGATGGTCAGTTGGCAATTTAGCCGAGTTTGTACTCTGTGTACCTTCTAGTCTGCTGGGGTCATAAAATATATATATATATATATAATATATAAATATATAATATATATATATATATATTATATTTATATATATATAAAAATGGACTCTCCCGTCGATTATCGACGTATGAGGGTTCATACACACACATGAACTCCACGCAGGGATTGTTTATAGTGTGAAGCTTGTGTTGGACCATCCCACACTTTTTGGCACAGTCGATAGGAAAGGAATTGGTGCATC
>JALAJA010000634.1:0-12500 GCA_023376005.1 Doryteuthis pealeii | reverse complement strand
CCACCTGCGACCTATTCTTAAGTGCATCACGGTTCGCCACCCACGGTCAACAGGTGGCCCATTGGGGGTCTTACCCCTCTGCAGAGGTGCAGTCGGGTGTATTCTAACGCACCACCAACAGGGTGTATAAGATTGGTTTGTTTTCTGTGTTTAATGGCCTATCGACTTTCTTGGTTTATTCAAATCCTTGTAGTTGTTTCAACACCTGGGTTTATTAATTTATTCATTCTTGTAGAGAGAGAGAAGGGGAATACAGAGACAGAGACAGAGAGAGACAGAGAGAGAGGGGATGAGATATGATACTAGAGACATAGACAGAGAGAAGAAGGGAATATATACTAGAGAGAGAGAGAGAGACGAGAGAGAGAGAGAGGGGGGGAAGAAGAGAAAATCCAGAGAGAAAGAAAACTATATATGTATATAGATAGAGGGAGAAAAAATAGAGAGAGAGAGAAAGAAAAACTTAAGAGAGAAACAGAGAATTATAAACATAGAAGAGAGAGAGAGAGAGAGAGAGAGAGAGAGAGAGATAAGAGAGAGAGAGTGAAAGAGACGAGACAGAGACAAAAACAGAGACAGACAGACAGACATATATGAGAGAAAGAGAGAACCATAGAGAGATAGAGTGATACATAGATAGATAGATAAATAAGATAGATAGATAGAGAGATAGATAGATGAGAGAGAGAGAGAGAGAGAAACTAGGGAGAGCGAAAAAAAACTAGAGAGTGTGAGTGAGAAAAAAGCTAGAGAGAGAGGGAGGGGAGAAATATATATATAAAATTATATAAACATTGAGAGAGAGAGAGAAAGAAAAAACAGAGCGTGATAACTAGAGAGAGACAAAGGAAGAGAGAGAGGGAAGAGTGTGTGTGTGTGTGTGGTGTGTGTGTGTGTGTGTTTGTTGTGGTGAGAGAGAGAGTATGAGAGAGAGAGGGAGAGAGTAAGGGAAAAGAACCAAAAGTTTTTAAAACTAATTTGTTGATTTGCTATTGATCAAGAAAACCAATAACAGATACATTTCCTCCGGGGTAAGATGGACTAGGAGTAATTGGCAATGAATGAGTAATACACACTTACAATTCTCCAGAACCTGAGCATCACAATAGGATGCAGTTAGGGCCTATACTCCAGGACCAATGAATCTATATTTCAATACTCGTGTTCTTCAATTTTGTACGACCGATGTGCGACTTTGCAACATAAGAAAAAATATCTTCCTTGGTTACAATGAAACCGGCCAATATTCGTCAGATGAAATTGCAACAAATGTAAATCCCCTGATTATCTGGTTGTTGTGTATCTGCTGAATTCTCTTATCTTATGAGTGGCCCTCATTCAAAGTAAATGACTGGACTATTCTGTTTATCATAAAAATGAAAGGCGAAGAAAAAGGACACATAAAAAATATAATCGAAAGAAACCGAAGGAAAGAAAGAAAGAAAGAAAGAAAGAGATAAACAAGCGGAAGTTGATAACTCTGACCCTTTGATCGAACATTGATGAAAAAGGAATGAAGCGAGAAAAAAAAAAAACAAATTGAGAAATAATAAAATGAAGATATTATACTTTTACATTATTGAACTATTCAGCAGTAGCATCTTAAGGCAAACATATCAAACACTGTAATATTTGAATTATCATATTGTGGTCTATTCAGAGATCCTCTGGTATGGACCACTATTTTCCAAATTTGTTAATAGTGTTTTTTTTTTGTTAAACGGGTTCTGTTTAGCACAGTCGTTATAGCGTCGATATGAACCACAGTTTCCGGGTCGATACTGGCTCTCATCAACTCTGCGTATGATTAAGCACATGCGATCTGTGCGGTAAAGTAAGGGAGCTGGTAGGTAGGTATTGGCGTTCACCTCAGACGCCAAAACAAGATCTAGTACTAGTGAAAAGGGAAGGCTCACTCGCTGTCTGGCTGATACCAGCTTTAAGCCACCCCAACGACATGTTTACTTACTCCTTTCGGATTACCCCGTGCAATTCTGTTACTGTGTCGAAAAGAAAACCGATAGAAGCCGACAAAAAATAAGAAATAAAAAGTCGATTTAAAGAACTTTAGGCCATCCTGGACGACTTTTATAGTTCTTTTAACTTGTTTGGAACATCAAAATATCACTTTTCCGTTTTTTCAGTATCATCATCATCGGCTCCGGGAATTTTTGTTATCATTCATATATTTGCCTTTCAATATAAACCGTCGCCTTTATTTTTGTAATTCTTTGAACTTCAAGAACACAATATATTCCATTTCCCCGAGATGTTTTTTTATTTTATTTTCTCCTTTTTCTTCATCTTAATATGTTCTTTCTCTTCTCTTATTCCTTTCTATTCCTTCCTTTTTTTTTTCTTTTTCTTTGTTAGTTTGTATTTTTATTTTCTTTATTCATTCACCGTTGCTCTTGACCCACTCCAGGAGTGAAGTGCGATTGGTTTTCGCATACCCCGATTTTCATTGTTCCACCACAGAAAATATTACCAAAGGCAAAAAACAGTTAGATGACCTCTTTAAAACAATCCCACACTTTTTAGCATTATTCCAGTGTTTGGTGCTAACATCAAACCAATAGATTATACGATGACAGATTTTTTTGTATTGATTTGTGTTATATAATTTATGAGCAACCAATAAATTATAACGTAACCTCTAATTAGAATTTTGGAATTAGAGTTTGTTAACAATAAAAATGGAGCGCCCCCGCCAAAAAATTAATGTTAGACACCACACTTTTTAGCAGTGTTCCAGCTTTTTCTAACATCAAAACCAATAGATTATACGAGACAGACTCATTTGCGTTGTATTTCTGCTTTACATAATTTATGAGCAGTTATTTAATTATGAACGTACCTGGAGTTAGAATTTTGAATTGTTGTTATACATAAAAATGATGCTTCCGGAAAAAAATTCATGTGTTAGACGCCAACACTTTTTAGCATTGTTCCGAGCTTTTTTCTAAAATAAAACACCAATAGATTATTACGATGACAACTTATTTGCGTTGCTATTTCTGGTACATGATATTAAGCTGTATAAATCTATGAGCGTACCTGTAGTTAGACAATTTTGATCCATTAGGGATTTGTTAAAACCAATAAAGAAATGATTGCCACCTCAAAAAAAAAATAATCATGGCTAGACGCCACACTTTTTTAGCATTGTTCCAGCTTTTTTGCTAAACATAAACCAGAGATTATACGATGACAAACTTATTACGTTGTATTTTCTGGCTACGATAATTAATATCAGCTGCTTCTTAAATTATGTGCGTGCCTGTAGTTAGAATTATTGAATTAGGGTTTGTTAAACATAACAAAATTGACTGCCCTAATCGCAAAAAAACAAAAAAATGCTTGATCGCCACACTTTTTAGCTTGTTCCAGCTATTTTTTATATACATAAAACCAAGCGATTATGAGATCGGCGAAAATCTTTGCATTGATTGAATTCTTAAACGTAATCCATTTGCACTTTATTCGCTGGATCATGCCGTGTAGTATCTATACCTCTATCTGAATTGTTGTAATAAGCAATAAACCGTTTGTGGGATATTGATGCCAAAATCAATCCTAAGTATAAGAACGAGGCAGGATGAGGGCTTCATGTCTTCCAGGTATAGGTCAAAAGTGAACGTCGATGGGTCGACTAGATTTCAAATTCGCTTATTAAACGTCACTGGTTGAACAGTTAGTCACAACTACACACCCACGCCCCATCAAAATAGAGAATTCATTAGTTAAATGCCACACTTTTAGCTTATTTCACTAACCCAAACTTAATCTATACGATGACACACTCTTTTGCATTGTATTTGTGATTACATTAATATTAAATTATGAATCACTCTATAAAAAATATTTGGAATTAAGAACGCTGGTTAATCTAAAAATACGGGTCAGTGGGAAAGTACTAAGTGGCGGATGAAGGACATCAGTCGACCATTCCCAAACTGACCTTCGCGAAATATAGGTAGGTGAGAATAGTAATTTAGTTAGTCAGATTGCGACCCGGTATTCATTCATATATGTATGTCTCTCAGGGTTTCGCAACTCGTCCGCGGCGGAAAACATATGGGCAGGTTGAAAAAAAAGCTTGATCACAGAAAAACACAATTGTTCGATGTTTCATAAATGATTAAACAAGGCAAGCCCAGCTCATCACAAAGAAAAAATCAACGAAGAAAGACCATCCTTTATACGCAAACCCAAAACTAGACAGAGAAAATGGCGGACGAAGGAAAACCAACAAGAGAAGATGTAACAAGTAAGAAAGACCCATGATATCATCTATCTTATCAAACTGTCGAGATTTCTCTTTCATTGTATATGACTTGACGGTATGATGTGGATTAGTAATGAATATAACATTTGTAGTAGTCGTATGCAAATGAGAGCAGGCAGAATACAAAGTCCTATCTGCACAGATTATACATTAGGTATACAGATTAGAGCCCCCCATAACCATGTTATTTGCAACGAATGCTGAAACGGGTGTCGTATAAAGAAACAATCGAATCCGACTTGAGAGAGGCGACATTAATCACTATTACAAAAATGACACAACATCAGGCAATATTATTCTATATCTAAAAATAATAATATATCTCAATACTTGTTCGTCCGAGGATCAGTTTAAGAATCTCGAAAAATAGACCCCGACGAGATAGAAATGCGAATCTGAAGAGAGGAGGGCGGCTAGTGAATCCAAGGATGAAAACGAAGGAATCAATGAGATGAGCCAGTAGAAATATTGACGATGAATCGAAGAAAAATGAAACTTAGACCCCTAGGTCTTCCTCTCTATATGATATTTCTCTTTAAAAGCCCGTCTAAGACTCCTAGAATCTCAGAAGTAGTCAAGGAGCCATTACGACCAGGACATAAACTCCGAGTTCGGTTCCTGAGAACATGTTAGAATCTGATATTAAATAAGATTACGACTATAAAAATTAGTCTGCCTCAGTAGCAGATCTAGAGGATCTGGAAAAGTAATGGTTAGTACCGTAAGCTGAGTTGTGTAATTATAGTGTTTGGAAAGTTTTTGATATATAAGGCATAGGGCAAATGGCGACTCAAATTATAGACTCGTTGGACTACTCACGTGACCACGAAGATTCCAATTGTCCAATCACTGCAGTGCTGCTGCTGCTGTTGCTGTTTTATAGAGACCTGATCTAATCTTAACTCTTGACACTGGATTCTCTGGAATACTAAAACGGATTCATTGGCTTGGCTTTAGCTTATTTACTACATCTGGAACTAAGGATGCGGCGATGAGCTTTGTGGGTATCCTTGATGCCAAAGCCTCATGTAGCGAACGAAAAGGTAGAGGATATCCCGACTGTTCAACGGGTATATGAATGCCGAAATAAGTGAACGTAATGATCCGACTGGAGTTCGAACCCACTTATTACGACGTCACTGGCCAGCACGATAGCACTACTCCACGCTACGCCACAAAGGTAAAATCATGGAATGACTGGCTTTTAACATTTTTTCCAGCCCTTTCCTTTTTTTTCTTTACTTTTTTTTTTTTATAAAACATAAACCAATGATTTACGATGACAAAATCTAAGAATTAGTCTTGAATCTGAAAGTAATCTAATCAAGTTTTTTTTTATTCGATCGGTGTACCTGTTCAGTTATACCGAAACTTTCTCTGTTTCAGTATACACAGATAGGAAACAGGTCTTGGAGCGAGGAAAACCCTGAATTTCAACAAAAAGTAATCCAGCTTAAAAATGATTTTGTTGTTTTACACAACCCCTCCACTTATGATAGGGATCATGAACAAAATCAATTTTTAAGTGGATTACTTTTTTGAATTTCAGGGTTTCCTCCTCCAAAACCTGTTCCTATCTGTTGTATACTGAAACAGAGAAAGTTTCGGGATATACTAGAACAGGTACACCGATCGAATAAAAAAAAAACTTTGATAGATTACTTTCAGAATTTCAACGACTATATCTTTAAGATTTCATGTCATCGTACTAATCCATTGTTTATGTTAGAAAAGGGCTGGAACTAATGTAAAAAGCACAAACCTGATTTTTAACTTTGGGGGCGTAGCGTGGAAAGTAGTGGCTAACGTGCTGGACAGTGACGTCGTAATAAGTGGTTCGAACTCAGTCGGGATCATTACGTTCACTTTGGATTATTACCGTTGAACAGTCGGGATCACTTCCATTACCTTCGTTCGTCTACAATGATGGCTTTGGCATCAACATACCCCACAAAGCTCATCGCCGGCTCCTTAGTCCAGATGGTAGAAAAAGTAAGCAAGCCAATAAGAATCCGTTGTCTGTAGCTATTCCAAGAGATCCAAGTGTCAAATGAGTGTAAAAGATTAGAATCAGGTCTCTTATAAATACAGCAAACAGCAGCAGCAAGCACGCCAGTGATTGCGACATAGGAATCTCGGTGGTCACGTGGAGTCAAACCGAGTCTTATTTTTAGAAGCGACCATTTGCCCTATGCCTTTATATACAAAAAACTTTCAACACTTATTACAACAACCTCAGCCATTACGTCTAACCCATTACTCCACATCCTCTAAAGAATCTGCACTGAGGCCAGATCTAATTTATAGTCTATCTATAATTTAATCACGATCTTAAACCATCGCCTGGAACCGAACTGAGATTCATGTCCTTCGTAGTTACTGACTACTTTCTGAAGATTTAGGAAGAAACTCATAGGACGGGCTTTTAAAGAGAATATCATGCCACCTTCTGACAGGGGACCTAGGTCTAAGTTTTTTCCTCATTTTTTTCTTTCAAAGGGGAATTTTTCCCCATTCCGTTTGTGTTTCAAAACCCATAATTTTTTTTCCTAAACCCCACCCTTTCTCAAAAATCCATTGATTCTCGTTTCAATCCTTGGATCATAGCCAACCTCCTCTCTCAGATTCCATTTCTATCTCGTCGGGTTTCTATTCGAATTCTAAACTGACTCACGAACAAGCTATATTTCTTTTCCCTCATATTTTTAAAATAATATCCTGCTGTTTAGTTGTGTCATCTATTTGTAATATATGAAATTCGCCTCCTCAGCATTCGATTGTTCTTGATACGACACCCGTTCATTCGTTTGGCAAATAACATGGTTATGGCGGGCTCTAATCTGATATTACCAATGTCTAATCTGTGAAGAAAGGACTTTGTATTCTGCCGCCCTTCTCATTTGCATACTGATACTACCAAATGTTTATAATTCATATATTCCAACATCATACGTCAATATATAATAGAAAGAGAAAACTGACTGTTTGATAGATTAGATGATATCATGGTCTTTCTTACTTGTTACACTTCTACTGTTGGTTCTACCCTCGGCCGCCATTTTCTCTGTCTTTGGGTTCTGCTGTTAAAGGATGGTCTTTTCGTTGATTTTTTTGTGATGAGCTGGGACATTGCCTTGTTTTAACATTTAATAAACACAACATGTGTTTTCTTGATCAAGCTTTTATTTTCAACCCTGCCATATGTTCCCGCCGCGGACGAGTTGCGAAACCCTGAGAGACATCCTCTCTAAAGATACCGGGTCGCATCTGACTAACTAAATTAAAACCTATCTCACCCCTATATTCAGAAGGTCAGTTGGAATGTCACTGATGTCTTCATCCGCCTTAGTACCCTTTCCACTGACCCCGTAATTTTTAAGATTAACAGACGTTAATTCCAAAATTCTAACTCCAGGTACGTTCATAATTTAATATTAAGTAACACAAATACAATGCAAAAGAGTGTGTCATCGTATGAACTATTGGTTTGGGTTAGATGAAATAATGCTAAAAAGTGTGGCATTTAACTAAAATGATTTTATTTTGATGGGGCGTGGTGTGTAGTTGTGACTAACGTGTTCAACAGTGACGTCTTAATAAGCGATTTAGAACTCTAGTCGGACCATGACGTTCACTTTTTGACTAATACCCTTGGGAAAAGCATGAAGCCCTCATCCTCCCTCGTTCTTATACAAGGATGACTTTGGCATCAAATATCCCACAAAGGTTTATTGCTTATTACAACAATTCAGTCCAGCAGGTTAGCTACTACACCATGATCCACGAATAAATCAAATGGATTACTTTAAGAATTCAATACAATGCAACAGATTTCGCCATCTCATAATCGCTTGGTTTTATGTTATAAAAAAGCTGGAACAATGCTAAAAAGTGTGGCGTCAAGCAATGATTTTTTTGTTTTTTTGCAGGGCATCATTTTTATGTTTAACAAACCCTAATTCAAAATTCTAACTACAGGCACGCACATAATTTATAACAGCTGATAAATTATGTACCAGAAATACAACGTAAATAAGTTTGTCATCGTATAATCTCTTGGTTTATGTTAGCAAAAAGCTGGAACAATGCTAAAAGTGTGGCGTCTAGCCATGATTTTTTTTTTTTTTTGAGGGCATCATTTTTATGTTAACAAAACCCTAATTCAAAATTCTAACTACAGGTACGCTCATAATTTATAACAGCTAATAAATCATGTACCAGAAATACAACGCAAATAAGTTTGTCATCGTATAATCTATTGTTTTATTTTAGAAAAAGCTGGAACAATGCTAAAAAGTGTGGCGTCTAACCATGAATTTTTTTCCGGAGCATCATTTTTATGTATAAACAAACCCAAATTCAAAATTCTAACTCCAGGTACGTCATAATTTATAACTGCTCATAATTATGTAACAGAAATACAACGCAAATGAGTCTGTCATCGTATAATCTATTGGTTTTATGTTTAGAAAAAGCTGGAACACTGGCTAAAAAGTGTGGTGTCTAACCATTAATTTTTTTTGGCGGGGCGTCATTTTTATGTTTAACAAACTCTAATTCAAAATTCTAATTAGAGGTACGTTCATAATTTATTGTTGCTCATAAATTATATAACACAAATACAATACAAAAAAATCTGTCATCGTATAATCTATTGGTTTATGTTAGCAAAACACTGGAATAATGCTAAAAAGTGTGGGATTGTTTTAAAGAGGTCATCTAACTGTTTTTGCCTTTGGTAATATTTTCTGTGGTGGAACAATGGAAAAATCGGGGTATGCGAAAACACAATCGCACTTCACTCCTGGAGTGGGTCAAGAGCAACGGTGAAATGAATAAAGAAATAAAATACAAATAACAAAAGAAAAAGAAAAAAAAAGGAAAGGAATAGAAAGGAATAAGGAAGAAGAGAAAGAACATATTAAGAAATGAAGAAAAGAGAAAAAAATAAGAATAAAAAAAACATCTCCGGGGAAAATGGAATATATTGTGTTCTTGAAAGTTACAAGAATTACAAAAAAAAGGCGACGGTGTATATTGAAGGCAAAATGATGATGATGATTAACAAAAATTCCCGGAGCGATGATGATGATACTGAAAAACGGAAAGTGATATTTGATGTTCACAACAAGTTAAAAGAACTATAAAAGTCGTCAGGATGGCCTAAAGTCTTTAAATCGACTTTTTATTTCTTATTTTTTGTCGGCTTCTTATCGGTTTTCTTTTTCAGACACAGTACACAGAAATTGCACGGGGGTAATCCGAAAGGTAGTAAGTAAAAATGTCGTTGGGGTGGCTTAAAGCTGGTATCAGCCAGACAGCGAGTGAGCCTATACCCTTTTCACTAGTACTAGACTTGTTTTGGCGTCTGAGGTGAAACGCCATACCTACCACCAGCTCCTTACTTTACCGCACAGATCGCTGTGCTAATCATACGCAGAGTTGATGAGAGCCAGTATCGAACCCGGAAACTTGTGGTTCATAGTCGGACGCTCTACCGACTGTGCTAAACAGACCCGTTTAACAAAAAAAAAACTATAACAAATTTGGAAAATATGTCCATACCAGCAGGATCTCTGAATAGACCACAATATGATAATTCAAATATTACAGTGTTTGATATGTTTGCTTAAGAGCTACTGCTGAATAGTTCAATATGTAAAAAGTATAATAATCTTCATTTAATTATTTCTCAATTTGTTTTTTTTTTTTCTCCTTCATTTCCCTTTCATCATGTTCGATTCAAAAGGGTCAGCGTTATCACTTCCGCTTGTTTATCTCTTTCTTTCTTTCTTTCTCTTTCCTTTCTTTCTTTCGTATTATATTTTTTATGTGTCCTTTTTCTTCCCTTTCATTTTTATGATAAAAACAGAATAGTCCATCATTTACTTGAGATGAGGGCACTCATAAGATAAGAGAATTCAGCAGATACACAACACCAGATAATCAGGATTTACATTGTTGCATTTCATCTTGGACGATTTGGACGGTTTCAATTGTAACCAGGAGATGTTGCAAGATGATAACGGTCGTACAATTGAAGAACACGAGTATTGAAATATAGATCATTGTCCTGAGTATAGCCCTAAACTGCATCCTATTGTGATGCTCAGGTTCTGGAGATATGTGAAGTGTGTATTACTCATTCATTGCCATTACTCCTAGGTCCACTCTTACCCGGAGAGAAAGTATCTGTTATGGTATTATCTATGAGTTCAATAGATCAACAAATTAGTTTTAAAAACTTTTGGTTCTTTCCCTTACTCTCTCCCTCTCTCTCTCTCTCTCTCTCTCTCACACACACACACACACACACACCACACACACACACACACACACACTCTCCCTCTCTCTCTTCTTTTGTCTCTCTCTAGTTATCACGCTCTGTTTTCTTTCTCTCTCTCTCTCAATGTTTTTCATCTCTCTCTCTCTCATTTTTCTCCCCCTCCCTCTCTCTCTAGCTTTTTTCTCACTCACACTCTCTAGTTTTTTTTCGCTCTCCCTAGTTTCTCTCTCTCTCTCCTCTCTCTATCTATCTATCTCTCTATCTATCTATCTATTTATCATCTATCTATGTATCACTCTAATCTCTCTCTGGTTCTCCTTTCTCTCTATATGTCTGTTCTGTCTGTCTCTGTTTTTGTCTCTGGTCTCTGTCTCTTTCACTCTCTCTCTCTCTCTCTCTCTCTCTCTCTCTCTCTCTCTCTCTCTCTCTCTCTCGATGTTATAATTCTCTCTGTTCTCTCTCTCTCTAGTTTTCTTTCTCTCTCTCTCTATTTTTCTCCCTCTAGTCTATATACAATATAGCTTTCTCTTCTCTCTGGATTTCTCCTCTCTCCCCCCTTCTCTCTCTCTCTCCGCTCTCTCTCTCTCTCTTTCTAGTATACATTCCCTCTCTCTCTCTCTGTCTATGTCTCTAGTATATACTCATCCCCTCTCTCTCTGTCTCTCTCTGTCTCTGTCTCTGTATTCCCCCCTTCTCTCTCTCTAACAAGAATGAATAAATTATAACCCAGGTGTTGAAAACCAACTAACAAGGATTTGAATAAACCAAGAAAGTCGAATAGGCCATTAAAACACAGAAAACAAACCAAATCTTATACCACCCTGTTGGTGGTGCGTTAGAATACCACCGACCTGCCACCTCGCAGAGGGTTAAGACCCCCCAAGGGGCCACCTGTTGACCGTGGTGGGAACCCGTGATGCTTCAAGAATAGAGCGCAGGTGGATGAAGCAGTCATGACGTTGGCCCATTGGTCTAGACGGGCGGTCACATCAAATCCCTAGTACCTATATGATTTTCCCTACCCTATTGCCTTATGGCAAGCCCCGACCCCTTTTTCATCATATGGGTGCTAGAAGGCGGTGGCTGAGTTCTACATGTCCTGGGAATGACGTCAAACCCTATCTTTCCAGTTTTTTGAGGTTTGAGGAATGTGAGCTCCCCTTCATCACCATTGCTCCCTTCGGGTCCCCCAACCCTTCTTGACCCCCGGGTGTGGTAAGTACCTGTTAGAGGGGCCCATCTATGGGTTAAATAGGAAAAAAAATGAGTGATAAACAAATATTGTATTATTGCATTTAAAATGAATTTATTTCAACAACTTGACGCATTAAATGACTCACCAGGTTGATATGCCCGTAAAACAAACCAAACCAAAACCAAACCAAACAAATCCTATAAAATTCACCAAAAAACTTTTATTATTCAAAATAGTAATCATGCCGGTTCCACACACGTATTCCATTGGTGTTGCAGGCTTGGATCCCATATAGTAAAAAACGAATATTCATTTTTTAGCCCACTACACCTATATAAGCAATCATTTTTGGCTATTGTTTTATAATTAAACCAAAATGTATTTGAATTAATATTCGTGTTCCTTATTTGTACGACGTTTATTCATCTTGCACACATTTCTGGTTATATGAGATCGTACAAATCGTCCAAGATTATTATGCAAACATGTAAGTCCTGATTATCTAGTTGTTCGGTATCCGGACCGAATTTCTTATTTCTGGTATGAGTATCGTCACCTCAGCTAAATTATGTACCGATTCGGTTTTATCATAAAGAAAGAAAAGGAAGATTAAAGAAACATGGTACACAGAAAAATATAATAAGAAAAAAAAGAAAGAAAGAAAGAACATAAAGAAAGAAAGAAATACAGCAGGGAAAGGTAGAGAGAGAGAGAGAGAGGGGGTTGAGCGC
>JALAJA010000633.1:0-18379 GCA_023376005.1 Doryteuthis pealeii | reverse complement strand
CCTCGTCAAATTCATCACATATTATGCGAGTATTTCATCCATAATTGTTGCAAGATTCCCATCGACAATCTCCCAAACTTGCAACACATGATATTCCATTTATGCATGTATATAATCCTGTTCTGCTATAAGTCTTTGTGGCACCCTCACTCTTGTGTGTCCATGTGTAAGTGTCTGCCGTAGAACTTACTTATGAGTTCTCCTTTACTTTCTCCAGCTGTGCCCAACTCCATCTTACTTAAATTGATTTGTGTGATAGGAAAAAAGAAAAGAAGAAGTGAAAGTGGGATGAGGTCATTGGGTTGTTTTTGTTCTTTTCTTCCGCTGATCATAAACGTTCTTCATGCTGTTTAACCGTTTAAAAACGTATTCAAGATAATCAAATTGATCTCGACTGCTCCCGTATTGCTAGGGAGCAGAGTAGTACTGGGAGGCGGCGGCGGCAGGGGACACAACGGCCATCCAGTTGGCAGTTTCTTCTTCTGAATATGCAAAACAACCCAAACTTTTTCATCGCGGGGCAATAGTTCACGATTCCTCATTCCAATTTCTCATTTATATCTTCCATCCTTTGGAGGTTGGGCCAGAGAAGAGAAAAACACAGGACTGTTGGATAAACTGGATATTCAGGATTAAAAAAATCAAGAACTTGGTAATTTTTTTGTTTTTTTATAATAGAAAAAAAAAGAAGGTTTGAAAAAGCATCAATGTTTTTCAAACGTTCCTTTCTTTTCTTTTTTCAACCCTTTGTTTTTACTTTGTTGAATGTAATTGCATAAGCCAATCAGATGATATGGGTAGATTTGTTTGACTGACCAAACCTTTGTCAACAAAATCCCAACCTTATCCGTAACATCAAAGACATCTCGTACATTCCTTCGATTGGCACCGCTTGGAAAATAGCCACGCAAGGAATGTAAAATGCAGCACACTCTTTTAAGAAGTTCTCAGATTTGCAGTTGAAAAGCATTTGATACTTCGACATGAATTGATGCGTAGTCGAAAAGTTGGCAATGTGTTCAGATTTCTCCCGTGAGAGAGAAAAAAGAAAAAAAAATGATTTTAATGATATGTATTGAGATTTTTTGTTTCAGCTTTGTTTGGGACATCATTGAAATATTTGATTACATTTTCAAGGTTGGAGTTTTGTTCCCTGCTGTGAAAACTTTTATCCAGATTTTTGAAACTTCTCCTGATGTTGATTCCACCTTTCCAAAAAGAAAAGATTTCATTTCACGTTAACTCTTCAGACAGTTTCAACATCTTATAGAATATTGTTTTTTTACTGGAATAGCAAAGGCAACAAAATGTGTTTATTCCTAGTTGAGTAACATGATTTACAGGGTGAACCAGAGAAAAAAAAAAGAGAACCTAAATTATCTTTAATTTTCCATAAACTAACCCTAAACCCTGACCCTAACTCCTAACCCCCCTAGTGAGTTAACATAATATTAAGGTTGACGCAGAAAAAACAGAACCCCACCAAATTTTGTTATAAACGTTAATTTTATTTTAAAAGTTAGTCCAAAACAAGGTTAGGTTAGTAATGGGAAAATAAAAAATTAATTGGCTTCTGTTTTCTGGTCACTCATTACTAAATTAGGAAAATAACCAAAAATGCTTATACCAACATTATAACAGAGATAATTGCTCAATTTAGGTACCCATTTGATAGTGAAACTATTAAACAAGTATATTTACCAATACAATTTCCTTCATGTTTTGTATGTCTCATTGAATACTTGTGCATAATATTGGTTCTATATACCATAGGAGATACACTCTTTGTCATATATTGTCGATTGTTGGTTTCACATGTCAAATAGCAGTTGCTCACCCACGTCTTTCCGCCCTCAAAGGAACTTGATTATTCCAATTTCTTTCCAAGTTTAGATTTTCCCCTCACATTTGTTCAAAACATCTCTCGGTTATATTCAGATCTCAATACATACATACTTCAGGATAGATCAGTGTGATGAGAATATTTGCTCATCTGCAGTTCACCCACATCCTGGCTTGAACAGAAACTTCAAAACAGTTTCAATAATCATGAACATTTCGTCTCCCTTTATCTGATGTATTGAAGATCTATTTGTTTTCTAAACTGTACACAAATGTCAAGAATTACAGGTTTTACAAAAAAATATTTTTGTCTGGCAAAGAATGTAATAGTGTTTTTTACTTTTTAATTGGGTGCTGAATTCAAATTTACAAACAGTTTTGCTTCCACCTCTAGTTTTTCTGTTCTTTTAAAATAGGCCATTTAGTATATACAGAAGGTAATACGTGTTTATTCAGACAGTTGCATCAGCTTAATTTACAGATAAAACAGGATAGTTAAAAAAATTGACGGAATTAAATATACTTGGATACACAAGATACCACAAATTCATTGTACCAGAGACAGTTAGAAAATGATTATTCTTAGATGATTGCTGACTGCCACGCATACTGCTGGGTGTCGAGTACCATCAATTGCAATTACCCGAGGTCCTATTTTGATACCAGAATGAGTACCATTAGGTACAATCTATTTGCGTCAAATAAATATATTAAAATTATTCAGTATTTCAAAACTGGTTTGCAAAAATAAAAAATCCTCTCTAAGAACCAACTTTCACAAAAATGTAAATATGGACGTTCAAGGAGGTGGCTTTGTAACCAACAAAATTGGAATTAACGAGTTTTATGTGTTTTAAATCAAAAACGGTACTTGTCGTCTGTCAGTTCATATAACTCAGTGACATTATTCATATGAAACGAATTGTAATAAACATACAAAACAGATAAAGTTGTCGAGTGCTATTGACTGGTTATGATCAGATGGAAATCAGAGACATCAATAGAAAGACTCGGAAACGGTGCGGCTCTTTCAGGATTGAAAAGAAGTTTCAGAATCTTTACTTCATGCGAAACAAAATATCAACAACTCACGTCCCTCTCCCACACACACACACACACATATATAATATATATATATATTATAATTTATGAGAAGAAGAATATATTTAAAAATAAACAAACACAGGATGTTATGATTAGGGGAAACAATTATGGTGTCAATACTTAGCATTTCGGATTTGTCATCTTCAGGACACTTGTTAAGTAATTTTATGTGAGGGACAAAATGAATGATGTTGAAGTGTATAGTGAATGTGTGAAATTGATGTAGTAACAGTTAATTTATTGCGCGTTTTTTACCGAAAACCAATTGACGTGATCATTGCATTTCATATTCACAACATCCATACACTTAACACTTGCAATTTTCCCTCACATAAAACATTACTTAAACGTGCCTGAAGATGGACCAATATACCGAAATGGCTTAAGTATGACACATAAATTTTCCCTAATCAAACATCCTGTGTAAAATTGTTTATTTAAAAAATATTTCCTTCTCATAGTGTCGGATTAACTTCCTCACCGTATTTCCATATATATATAATATATATATATATATATACAATATATATATATATATGAGAAAATTAATTTTTCTTTTTAATGCGAAATAATGAGAAACCGAGTTGATATAGGTATTAACATATGTGTTTTGTATAAAAAAAAAGGCCCAAAATTATTTTCCGTAAATATATATTATAGACATATAACACACGACACACACACACAACACTCATATATACCCACCCATATATATACGGAATTCTTTTCAGATTTTATTCCATAAATATTAAAAGTGCTTTGATTATAATTGGTTTATAATAAAAATGATTTTGATCCCGCCAAAATATTTGGTTTTAAGGCTATTTTAAATGGCAAACGAATCAAACGGAATGCTCGCGGATTGAAAACGTTCTGTTATCCTATTCCTGGTGGCTAAGAATTGCAAAACCATGTGAAGTTGCAAATGGCCTTAAACATGAAATTATTCATTACAAATTCAAAAGACAGCCCATGGAGTAGAATGCTATAAACACTATAGTCTAATCATAGCTATCATAAAGAAGGTCTTTGACTGTCTTCTGGGGGACTAGAAAGATCCGTCACTAATAGAATATTTTTCTTACTACCAAATCATTAGATATTGGTGTTAAACTTTTGGGTGAGTATAGTTTCTGATTTGTGAATGGTTGAATATGTGAAAGAAGAACAAATTATTTTAATCGATTTTAGCTGAAACCAAAACTTTCGATTAAAATGTCTTCAGAGAGTTTTAAACATTTACTGCCAAGGGAGATAATCGTAAAGAAAAACCGTCATTTCCCCTTTTCGCTATTTATTACCGTCGTGGTTTTAATTTTACTTAATGTGTATTACGCTCTATCACTTACCCAAAGTAGGAGAGAATGAAGAGAAATGAATAGAGAGAGAAAGAATGTGTTTGTGCATAGAGAGAGAGAGAGAGAGAGAGGAGAGAGAGAGAGAGAGAAGAGACACACACACACACACACACACACACCCAAGTTTGGTGTGTTAGAGGAGAGAGAAATAGAATAAAGAGTGTATATGTGTGTGTGTGAGGGAAATAGGGGGAAAGTATGTGTATGAGAGGAGAGAGAGAGAGAGAAGAGGAGTGGAGAGGAGAGAGAGAGAGAGAGAGAGAGAAGAGAGAGAGAGAGAGAGCCTTTAGGGTACATTATGATGTTCCCACAGATGCCTAGAGAAAAATCATGCTTCATTTTATTCCTGTTCAAATTTTCTCTTTCACTTTTATTAAAACACGTTTAAAATATTTCTACTTGAACATAAGTCATAGATGATCTTTTTCTTCTTTTTCTTTTTTACAGTGCAGTGATTTCAAACGGCAGATATTCGGCTCACATGGGAACTATTATCAATCTAAGATGATTTGAAAAAAAAAATTAAAAAGCAAATCAAGAATCCATTTCATTCTTTTGTATATGTCATTATACTAACATTCTCATTATTCTGTCTGCAAAGGCAATTTAAAAAAAACAAAACTTCGAGGACAGAATCTTTTGAGATATTTACCGCGGGTGTTTCAATAAAAAAAGTGAATATTGTAATATAACAATGCGTATTTCATCAGGAGTTTTTGGTTACATTCTTAAACCTTTGCCTACTTTAAGCCACACACAGCAACTCTCCTACTACTGCGATCTAACTGTAATCCGCTGGCAGCGGCTCTCATTTTGATTGATCAGATTACAATAATAATAGCATTTTATTTGAATTAAATGAGTTCTGAGGTGAATAGACTAGTGAACTTTGAAATATCCCATCATACAGGTAAAAAATTACCAAGCAAATTTGGCACAGTTGTGGGGAAAAATTTGGCAAGCAAAGAGTTAAATATGATATCCCTTCTTTAAAACACAGCTTTTGTATTCTTAAAATACAATCTTTCATACCTTTCCCAAGAGTATTAGTGCGAAGGGAAACGCAAACGCTTCGTCCAGGACTTGAACTCGAGGCGTTGATAACCATTACAGTAGGCGCCGCCTTCTTAACTAGAAGTAGTTTATTATGGCACGCGCAGCTGCACCCACTGCATCCGACTCCTCATAAAAAGAAATTCAGAACACTTTATTACAAGAAAGTTGGTAGAGAGGTGCAACCTCAAACCTTAGCAGAAGTCTCTAAAATCTATTGGGACAAAAATTGTTAACGCTTTCCTTATCTTCATTAGAATGTTTCATTCACCGACCAATCCATACGGATAATTCTCTCGTGCGTTCACTTCCGCCAACTACTTCCACAAAAATACTACGGACACTCCATGGTTGCTAATTTAATTAAAATCCTTTTTAAGATAGATATAATGTCATTTTAAAGGAGCTATACTTATAGCGAAATATGGCGATCTAATTTCCCACTTTATATTCCTTTTATCACACACACACACACAACACACACACACACACCACACAATAAATACTGCTATATACTTATCTACACCACCTCTATCATTCTATATTTAATTAACTACCACTTAAAATACGGTCAACCTACTTACGCTTATTATTTCACTCCTTGTGAGTTTTCCTACCAGCGTCAGCTCTTCTTATAATAATAAGAGAACTGCACTTAAATAAAATACTGATAAGGCCGAAAAAAAAGTGCAAAATAAGGTGTGGATAAAAAGAAATAACACATGGACAAACAATAATAATATCCAACAAGACCTCATTTAGATTTCCATTAAGAACTTTTTTTTATCATCTCCAATTAATCTGAAATGTAAATCTTAGGTTGCAATTCGGAGAATTCACTTTAGCTTAGGCATTTAACTGTAATTTTCAAAACGTACTATTTTTAATATTGTCAGGAAGTTTTTTTATGTATATTGTTGTAACATAATAGTGTAAATATTTTTTAATCAGAGATTTTTTTGTAAATAACGGCCAACTTTTAGCTGCCCGCCCCCATCTGTTTTTTTCGTTAATTTTGCTTTCCTCCCCCTCCCCTACCACGGAAAAAAAAAAGGTAAAAAAAAACAGAACCAAACGACTTTTAAAATTTTTTGAATATAAATAGTGTTAGTTTATTTTTAACTGATTAAATAGAAATTCTCATGTAAAATAAATTTTACATTTTTATGCGAGTATATTTGGGAATTCAGTTTTTTTTGTTTTTAACATGCATCTTCACAATTCATTATTTTCACCCGAATTAAAAAATGTTATAACATTCTTTAACTAAATGTACATACTGTTCGGCCATTCGAATTTCGTAAGACATAAATCCAGTAATCACTTTCGACCATCGGAATATTTAATAAATAGATAATTACTTTGTAGAATTGTTAAAACGAATTTTTGATACACGCATTTTTGATACTTCCACCATTTTTTCATCCCAATTTAATTTTAATTTTTTTTTTACTGTTTACGAAAATCTTAAATATATATATATATATATATATATATATATATATATATATATATATATATATATATATATAATGTTGATCTTCTTTATTTTTCGTGTGTGATATCATACACGTTGGAGATGAAAGACTAAACGCATCTTTACTCGGCTACAATGAAAGGGCGGATCTTTTTAAATTAAAATTGATCTACAGACTGCTGCCTAGATATGCCACTTCCGCACAAATAAATTTACGCAACTCTCATCAAAGGAATCCTTGTCAATGTCGGTAATATTTCAAATGTTTAAGTATCGATTTTAATACTGATCAGTTTTTTTAATTTTTTTTATTTATCCTTTTATTTATTTTTATTTATTTATTATTTTATCCTGAAAAACAAAAATGATCATTTTCATCACTTTCTCGAACAATCTCATATATCAAAGCTGTTTAACGACGATGAGATAATATTGAGAACAGTTCTAACTTGATAGCATAGAAATGTTATATAAACAGAAATCGGGAAGAATTTAGACGGAACGAATGCCAAAGGCGGTGAAACAAGTTAATGGAAAATCGAGCCAACGTACTATGACGAATAAGAAAAACATATCTTCCTACAACGTTTAACTCTAAAGCAAATGCATTAGAATCAACTTAAGCTTGGCAAAAATCGATTGACCTTTGCAGAGAGTCCCTTGAAAGTCCGGCGAAATTTGTCATCAAGTTCCTGATGAACTTGAAGCAAAATGACAAAGTACAGTTTATCTTTTACGTCATTCTAATAGCAGCAGCAACAGCAGCAGCAGCAGCAGCAACAGCAAGCAGCAGCAGCAGCAGCAGCAAGAAAAAATATTTTGCTGCAAATATGCTATTTGCATCCTAATCATTACCGTAGGACATTCTACATTTTGCTTGATCAGCTTATTTGGGCGATTTATATAGCAAATATTTTGGTTATTTTGAGAGATATTCTTCGAGATAATTTCCAGTTGCATTTCATACTAAAATCCGATGCCATTTTTTATAGTAAAAATCATTTCCAATGCATTTTTTATAGCAAAAACTAAAAGTGGTGGTGATAACGATCAATCACGGCACTGTTGATGCATTTCATAGAAAAATCCACTTTCAATGCTTTTTTTTTTCTTCATAGAAAAATGTTTCAAGGCATTTAAAAGGTAAAATCATTTCTCATGCATTTTAAAGGTAAAATCATTTCCCATTCATTTTTTATAATACAATCAATTGAAAGAGATTGTTTTAATATGAATGTTGGTAAAGATAAAGGTATGAAAATAAAATAAATCTTATGGACGTGGATGATTTCATGTTTAAACAAAGAGGTCAGTTCCCGGTAATAACGACCCACCACGACGATGCTAATGCAATAATCAAGTAACTTTGTGAATATTAATCAATAATGATGAAAGGGACATTTTAAATGGAAATGTGACAAAACTAAATTTTGAAATGAAATTTTCCGCCGGAAATGAGACGAATCGTCAAAACATTGACGTAAATTGTGGCATTTTGGTGAATTTCCAAAAGATATTCAATGAAACATTTTAAATAAAAAAATAAATTTTTTCAAAACATTTTTGGCAGCTTCGTTATAATTATATTGATAATACAGAATTTTAGCATTCATTTCCAGGTTTTTTAATAATAATAATAATAATAATAATAATAATAATAATAATAATAATAATAATACAGCAAATTAAGATGGAAGATATAAATCAAAAGATATCAGTTATGGAAGGAAAAGTCAAAAGATACCGAGATAGAAGCAAACAGTACAAACAAAATAGGACTTTCCAAAACAAAAAAAGGTAATTTTATTAACAAGATGAGAAATAAACTCAAACGAACACCCAGATTCAATAGAAGCAAAACATTTTTGGAGCAATTTATGGGAGAAAAAAAAAGAAAACAAAACATCAAAATAAAGAAAAGAAAAAACAAACAAAGAAAACATCAAAATAAAGAAAAGAAAAAACAAACAAAAAAAACATCAAAATGTATGAGTGATATTAAAAATGAAGTGAACGAAATCAAAGAAGAACCTGTAGAAAGTATTTACACATAATTAAACTTAGAACAACACTCAATGGATTCTGGTTTAAAAAACAACATCCACATGAAAATGGCCCAACAACGGAACATATGTCAACTGGGGTCCCATCTGTTGGTTAAATAGATAAAAAGAAAGAGGTTTAAAATGAGTTTTAAAAGACTTTTGAATGCCCAACAAAAAAGAATATAAAAAAAACGTCTTCGGCATAAAATAATCCAAAGGTTGACGTGCCGTAAAATCTAACCAACTAATCCTGGGAGACGTTTGATATTGAATAAAGGATCTTTGTAGCAAGCTTGAAACCTCCATGGAGAAGGATCTTATTTGGAATAACGTGAAATCCTGGTACAGATGATTGATGACATTAATAACTAATGGATTGTAAAAGAAAATATAGATAGAATATAGATATAGATATAGAATAGATAGATAGATGTGACAAATTATTACTTAGTGTTATTGATTTCTAATATTAGTTTTTTATTCTTAGATGTATCAAAAGCAAACCTATGTATAATTTTATATAGAAATCAATTAAAGTAAAACAAGAATGAGTGCAATCTTTTTATATTCGTTCATATTTAGTTTCATCATTGTTTTTTTACTAATCTAAAGTTTTATTACATACTTAAATACTTTACTTAAATACTCGCCCTCAAAGGGTGAATTTTTTGGATAGTTGAACAAATATTAAATTTCGCTGTTACAAAGTAGCTGCTGAGTCAATGTGTATTATATACTAAATATATTTTTTTAGAATTTTGTTGCCCAAATTTGGGGAAGTTATACATAAGTGCGTATCATACACAAATAATTATGGTAAATTGTTTAAGAAGTAATAGTAATGGTATTTGTAGGTTGTAGTATAATCTGCAGCTAATAATTATAGCTACATTCGACAGTGCAAGGTGTTTTGTATGTGGGCAGTTAGAGGGGAACTCTAAGTTTAATATGGAGATGCTGCCTCTTCCCAGTAAAGACTTATTTTTAGACGCCCTCAATGCCTGGAGAGTGGGAGGTGAGTTACAGTAACCATTCCAATAAAGAATAGAATTTTATCTTAACTTTTGTCTTTGTGGAATGATTGGAATTTACCAAAGAAAAAAATGAATTCTGAATCCCTCTGATTTTTTGATTTTTTCTTCAACATCTTAAAATATAAATTGCTTTCGGCATGTTCACAGGCAAAGCAGAATAAATATTATGAAGAAAATTAGCAAATTTCTATGAATTATTCATAATAGTGAAGTCAGACGAGACAACAATGTTTCATTGTCAAAAGATTTGCCGTGGTTGGTCTGTGAAAAGTGCGATCCAAGGACGAGGATGATTTACAGGAGTACAGCTGGAAGCTAAATGGTGACATTTAGAAGAATAAAAAGGAAGGAGAAAAAAGAGGAAAGAAAGAATTAAGAAGAGGGAAGAGAAAAAGAAGAAGAGAAAGGAAAATGTATAAGAATAAGGTTGGAAGCAAAATGATGACATTTAGAAAAAGAAAGAATGGAATAAACGAAAGAAAGGGAAAAAAGAAGAAAGAGAGAGAGAGAGAGAGAGGAGAGAGAGAAGAGAGGAGAGAGAAGAGAGAGGAGGGAAAATAAGAGATGTACACGAATAAGGCTAAATCAAAATGTGAAATTTATAAAAAGGAGGGTGAAAGAAAAAAGAGGGAAGAAAGAAAGAAAGAAGTAGACTGATGAAAGGGATCTTTAAATGGCAAAGAAAAGAAAGAAAATGAAAGAAAGAAAAGAAAGAAGAGATGAGAAAATAAGGAAAAGGAAAAAGAATAAAGAGGAAGAATGAGAAGATAAAATGTACATAAAAGGAAGAGAAGGAATAAGGAAAAAGAAATTAAAACAGGAAAAGAAGAGAAAGTAACAAAATTAAGAGAAGAGAAAGAGAGGGTGATGGTACAAAAGACGAACTAAAAGGACAGAAAGAAGAAGAAGAAGAAGAAGAAGAAGAAGAATCAATGGAGATGAATAACCAGATTTCTTCCGGCAAAGCAAACACAGACAAAAAAAAAGTTCCTAATAACAAAACAAAAGCAAAAAACTTTTACGATGAAAAGTGCATAGTGTAAAGCATTATGTGATATGTGCAAACGTTAAATGCCCAAACAATTAGAAATTAGATCTTACAGAGTTGTCTCCTCTTTTCTTTTTTCTTTTTGGTCTGATGCGCAATTCCCATCCTTATTTCAAAGCTCACATCCACTTATTATTAAAAAAACGCTAACCATATTATACATGCATAAGTTTCTAGTTAGAATGCACGTGACTAGATCTAAAATAGAATCTTTATACAAAAGTCATTGGCACATTTTTCGAATCCATTATTCTCAATTTATATTTTTAATTTTAATTTAATTAAATTTATAATTCTAGTTTTCATTTTTGTTGAAAGAAAAGAGGTATCAGCCTGAAGACATTTCGTTTTTATTTAACACCTCGGTGTCGAATGATTATGCTTCAGTATTTTTCTGTGAATGGGGAATTCATTTTTGTAGAAAATTAGATTTCCTTGTTCAGATAGCATTTTCTGTTTTAACATTGCGACAATTTGTTATATGCATTTAGGTATTTTTAATCGATCATTCATTGTGATGTTCACACATTTTTATATAAGATTCAATTTTGTATTTTTATTTAAAATAATTTAAATCATCTTTATAGATATATTAAAATGCATAATTCAAATTATACACACATTATAATATAATATATTATATATATATATATATATATATATATATATATAATATATATATATATATATAATATTCAATTGCGTTATATGCTATGTTTTTGGGAGGGATGATGGAGAGAAGCCAGCCAATGCAATTCCAAAATAATGTATATTTTATATTTTCTGCTTGTTTTAAAAATGTCAGTGGTTTTATCCAACCTGAAAAATAATTTTATTAAAAATATATGTATATACTTTCAAAACGTATATATTTTTATCTTAAAATATCATCATCATCGGCATAATTATGTTGTACGTGTTCCCAGGAATCTTTCTCACCAACCGTCCCTATAGGTTATCGCTCCAGGCAGGTCATACGTGTGGAATCCAGAAAACGCACAGAGCTGATTGATGTTAGTTTTTGTTCGCCGGTCCACACTGGTGTGCCCATGCTTAGGAGTCCACAGGAAAACGTCACTTATGAGTTCATCCATGCTTCTCCAACAGTGTCCCGCATGTCTGGTTTGCCTCACTCGGAAAGTTTGTGTAATAAGAGTCAGCTGTTTTTCTTGTGGGGTGCTGCTTCCAAGATTTGTTCAAGACAGCGTACAGCATTATTGTGTAGCTCCCATCTAGTTTTTTCTCCAAGCGTTTTATTAGAGTCCAAGTGATGATGCCGTACAGCAGCACTGATACGGCTACAGTTTACAAAATCCTGGCTTCATCCTATCAGTAAGATACGATTTCCATATGATGGATAATCTCTCTATAGCAGTTTATGCGTACATTGACATTGCTTTCTGTAGATGAGATCTTGCTACCTATGTATGCGAACAGGTCTACTAATTTTAGGAGTTATGTGCTTTATTTAAAACCATTCAAATATGTATTTATCAACCCTTCCGCCACGAGACGGACGTGACACACGGTCAATTTTCAAGTGGTGTAAAGCTGGTTTGCCTAACCCAGGGAACCACTCTGCCTACTATTTACCCGTAGATTGAAGGAAAACAGATGGACTCATGCCTTCCCAAGGGCATTAGTGGGAAACGCAAACAGGCTCGTCCAGGATTTGAACTCGGGTCAATGATTCCATTTCTTAGGGCCGGTTTAGCTCAGTCGGTAGAGCGTTCAGCAAGGAATTACTAGGTTCCTGGTTTGATACCGGCCCTCGCCAACTCAGCGTATGAGTAGCACAGGGATCTGGGCGATAAAGTGGGGAGCTGGGAGTAGGTGTGGTGATCCACCTCAGATGCTAAGATAATTTCCTTGGTCTAGCGCTAGTGAAAAGGGGATAGAATCCCTGGCTGTGGGGCTGATACCGACATTAAGCCGCCCGACGCCTTTACTTATATATATAATATATATATATATATATATATATATATATATATATATTATATATGAGACTCGGATTATTACCCACCACTACGTTTTTAAATCTATATATATGAATTAGCGGGTGGTCAAATATGTTGAAAATGATTAATAACTTTAGGTTTATACCTAGCTGGTACATGAATTTTCGTAACATGGGATGCGGTAAATAATACTCATTTATTCGATAAATACCCAAGCAATTCAATCTTGTTACACGTTACTAATCGGAAACTTAATATGTGGATCATAGTGACACTAAATTAACTCGAAGGTAAATTTTAATGTCATCATTTGCTTCCTCATCAAATTTGTCCAAACTGATAATTCAGGAGACGTTTTAACTGTTAACATATTGATTACTATAGAGGATAAAAAAAAAACTTATTTTTTCTGTTCAATAAACTGTTAATAAAAATATTTCATGTCATATGAGTTATATCACAAGGTTGAACATCTTACTATCACATTATTTGAAGAATTGAAAGGCTATTTTTCCTTTAATAGGGGTTTTCAATTAGAAAAAAAAAGAATCATTTTTGCATCACCAATTTAAAAAAGTATTTTTAGTCTAAATGTGACATTACGCTTTCAATTTCGGAATAGAGAGGTGACGTGTTAATAGTAAAATCATAGTTGTATACTTATCTTATCTCTGGACTGGTATTATATTGGAGAGGCTCGAATCAATTTGCTGGCCCGATTTTGAGTAGGCGGACAATTCTGGTTGTTTGGAGTCTGGAAACCAACTTGGGGTACTGAAAAACATCTTGCCGTGTGCCATTTATAGTTTTTAGTAATAATACAAGGCCACTTCTTTTTTCTCATGAGATTTCTTATCCCCCCCCCCTGCAACGGCAGAGTGAGAGCTACATATCACTGTCAACGCATAATTCCAAACTCATCTCACATTCCCAACTCTCACTCTTCGTCTACCACTTAGCCACGTCTCACTTCTCGACCAATAGAAACAATGCCACCTGGCCTTATGATGATTCATCTTTAAACTTTTCCATTCTAATCTACATATAATTCTTATATTCCTCTTAAAACTTTTACATGCCAATTTACACGTCACTGTTACATAAGAAACTGCCTCAAAAAGTCATTTATGTCATTTTAATTTTTGCAGTGACAAGTGAAAAATTCTAAATTTTTGTTTGAATTTTTAGCTGAGGCTTGAGAAATTGTACTATTTAGATTTTTCGAACTGTTATCCTTAACTTTATTGTTATATATTAATATATATATATATATATATATATATATATATATATATAGAACGTTTCGGCGTTTTTCAGGTGTTTCTTATCGAAATCGGGAAAACTTCTTGCCGAACTCGGGGATCTTCTTGTAATCGTGAGCCTTCACGGAATTTCCAAATTAACACTTTATTCATTCCATTCGGTTAGATTGTTCTCATTCTGTTAACCATGACCGAGTAAAAGTGTTAATTTAAGTATTCAATATTATTTTTTCCTGTAGTCAGGATTGAACTTGCAACCTACAGATGATTGTCACTTAGAATTGTATAAACTCAGCCCCTTATATCCGTTGCGCCATATGTCCAATTGTCAGTGGTTTTTGTAAAGACAATTTCATAAAGATTACCATATATGCCAATTTCCTATTATCTTGAGAATCCTAGGAAATGTCCAATTTTTTGTCAATTTCAAAATTCAGTTTTTCCACAAATGTATTTCCTGTCATCTTGAGTCTCGTGAAATGTTAAAATTTCACAATCGCAATATTTCAATTTAATGGAAATTGTTAGCGAAGAGTTATCTCCTCTAAAGAATGATTGATACTTCACTAAAAAAAGAAGTAGTATAAGATAACAACATGGCTGCTAAACGGTACATCACTTGTAGGCAGTTCATTATTTATCCCAACATTCTGATAAATGAGAAAATGAAAAACGAATATTGTGTTTTAAAAATATACTTAACTCTTGTCATATTTTGTTGTTCCTAAAAGTTTGGGATACAACAGAAATACTGTTATTCGAAAAGAAATTCTGCATCGCAAATTATAACTATTTGACTGCAAAATTAGTATTTCATGCCAACTTCAGTTTCATCACAATGTTGAAATATCACAATCACAATATTTAATGGGAAGACTTATTTTAACAGGGGTTTAAAATTAAATAATTCCTTCAGGTTAATTATTATTATTATTATTATTATTATTATTATTATTATTATTATTATTATTATTATTATTATTATTATTATTATCATCATTTGCTGTAGTAGTAGTAAGAAGTAAGATTTTTCGTAGATCATTTTAATTTAGATTTTAAAATAATTTAATAACTAATATCATACATTTGTGAAGTACTGTTTTTTTTTTCAAATCCTTCATCAAAATAGACATATTTCTACAGCATAAATATTTTTCTACAAAAATACTTCAGTAAATAAATCAAATGGACATTTAGAATTAGCAAAATTTCATGCTTAAATTATTTTTTTTAATCAAATAATTTTTTAAATTCTTATTAATTTGAAAATGATAAACATGTTTTATTTACCGAATGCAAAAAATCTGTTAAAGAATACGAAGAAACACAAACGTTAGCATTTTTTTTACGAAGGCAAACATTAATTAAAATGTTTGTCCAATAACAAATATTTGAGTTAATAAATTGATTAATAAATGTCTTCTTCACTAATTAAACTAATATTGATCTTTTTATTTATTTAAAAAAATTATTTTGAATGTTTGGTCAACAGATTCATATTTATTTTGGTCGAATACTGAAATGAAACGAAAAATTTAATTTTATATACAAAGTCCGATTAATGAATTTTACTGAGTCCACATGATCTTAAAGATTAATTTTAATAAAATATTTAATTTTCTGATATACTTTTGCCATTATTGATACTGAAAGAGATCTCTTCTACAACTAAATTCATGAGTCATAAAAATGACAAACAAATAACCTTAATCTTGGGTGTTATTTAATCAAATTTGTTATTTATCTATTTTAATATCTCACATTGGTTGAGTATTAATTGGCAAGGAAGAGGCAAGATATGCTGGAATAATTGGGTTCAAATAATGAAAGGATATTCATGGATGAATAATTCTATCTTCGCCGTGACAAATTTTATTTTCTTTTTAGAAATTTTCTTTTATTGGAAATGCGTTACATAACGTTTGTTTTTGCCTAGACGACGAGGCTCTGGAGATCTTTAAATTTCTGTCATCTACTGGGGATTGGAAAGGAAAAAAGCGAAAATCAGGGGACTAAAAAAAAAAGAGGAGGGGGTTATGATCTTACTCTGCTAAGATCATCCATAACTAACTTACCCTGGATGGGTTGTCAAGATTTTCCAGGTATCCATAATCTTCATGTACTTGCAAAATCAAAGAGGAATTCAAGATCAGTACCTCTCACTCTACACATAAGAGACTTGAAATCCACCTTTTCCAAATTCCAGCGAAAGAGTCTTTTTCTCCTCAGACTATTATTTGCTGTGTTATTTACAGCCTTTTTGTTGCCATTATTCTCAGGTAGACTTTGATACTGGGTCCGTTAGGATACGATTAATTGATCAAAATAGATATTTTTTTTCTTAGATGATAAAGTGTTTGCATGTATTGAATGATTGACGATTTGTTTGGTGATTGGTTTTGAAGGTTAATCACAAATAGATTTGTTTTTGCATCGAATAGAATTGAAGACAAGTTAAACATCACCAAAATGACAGGAGGTCATAAGTGATTTTACTCCGGGAATCACTTACAAATTTTGGGTTTTTTAACATCAAATAATCTTTTCAAACTGGTAACCCCGAACTGATATTAAGCCGCTTCCTTTCAGGATTTGCTCTGTGTAAATATCAATGCAACTCAAGGGAAAGGGCTGGTCATACCTATTATTAACTTAACAAAGATTCATTTACTGACCCAATACACACTATAAATCCTTTCCTCACAACGTCACTTTTATTTCTGAAAAAAACTTACACTCAACCGCCACCCAAAATTATGAGTTTCACAATGAAGTTTACACTAATCTCATGTTTTACATATTGTGAGGAAGTGCGAAAATGTTTTTGCATCTTAATTTACAAGAAAAAAGAAAACCCTGACGAAAAGCCAGAATGAATGAAATAAAACACTTTAAATAAAACTAGTAAATATATGTACCCCACCAGGTGCCAAGTAATACAGTTTTAATATAATGAAATATTATTTTAAATTAGAAAAAGGCCAATGAAACTAAATAAGATGTAGATAAAAAGATTTGAAACAGAGGGAGGCGGTATAATCGAAAAATAGACGAATTAAACTTACTTCAGTCTTTCATTGCTAAATTTTCCTAATTTAACTATTTAGTTAAATTAGGAAAGTAAAGAATAAAATACAATTATTTTTTTTAATGAATTTCTTTAAAGATTTATCCGAGATTTTTTTTATCATATAACCAACAATCATAAATTCAATAATACTAAGCAAATATTTATTAATAAAATCTTTAATATCAATATGCAAATAAGCCTTCCCTTCACACTGTAAAACCGCTATTGTTGTATATATAAAGCTACAATTGCATTTGATTAGTATGTAGATATGGCCAACAGCATTAATCATGAAAGATAATTCTATTGATTGGAGGTTTAAATAAAAATAAAATCGAGGAGAATGTAAAGCGTATATAAGTAATGGAATTGTGACTTGAGTTGTAATATAGTTTTTGGTTACAAGACCAAACACACAATCAACATTATATAAGAAGAAATAAAAATGATTAATTAGTAAACACCAGGTCGAAAATAAAGTTCAGGGGCAAGGAGGGTAAGAAAAAAACAAAAAAATCTGGAGATCTTTGAATTTTTGTCATCTATTGAGCATGGGAGGATAAAAAAAAGAAAATCAGGGTAATAAAAAACGAAAAAGAGACGGACTATGATCTTACTCTTACTAAGAAAATCTATTAATAAAACAAGGCAAATAATCTGGTCTAACTTACCCTGGGATGAATTGTCATGCTTTTTTCAGGTATTAACGTTGATGTCAGTTGGATTGACAAAATGAATCACGTTAGAACAAAAAAAAAATATAAAAACAGCCAAGCGACAAGTTTCATTTTGATTACACCCCCCAAAAACACAGTATGTGGGCATATAAGACAGTAAGATCCTTCTTTCAACTTTTCCGTTCCCCACTCTCCTTTAGAATAAAGATAAAAATAATCTATAAAAAAAGGTAAATAAATAATTAATTAAAATTAATAGTTCACACAGAAAATTAGTAAAAAACAAAATAACTATATCAAGAATGGGGGTAAAAAATGCAATGAAAAAAAAAACAACATGGGGAAAAACATTTGCTTTTCTTATCTTGATTTTCAATAACTTACTTCCACGGGGTTGTTTTCTTTTTTGTCCATACACACCGGATGTTCCTTCTGCTGCTTCAAATAT
>JALAJA010000632.1:0-23629 GCA_023376005.1 Doryteuthis pealeii | reverse complement strand
ACTACTTAATGTTTTATTTTTTTTTATAAAGAAAACAGACCCCAATTTAAGAAAAAAATGTTTAATCTTCAGAATATTTGAGGGTCAGTTCATTAAAACATTTGAGAATTTCTTTGCATTATTATAGATCAATAAGCAGAATATTGATTTATTATAAAAATTGATTATTTTCATAGTAACTATTTCACTCAGTAATTTTATGACAGCCTATCTTTATTGTTGCTTTGGTTCTATACTTTTGATAAAGTTTTTACTTGCAGAAATATTGGATAGAAGATATTTCACTTAGTGTATAACAAGGATTGAACAAAAAGTGCCTTGTAGTCCAAATACTAATTGCTATAGTCATATTATGGTGTTGTGTGGTGCAATGGTTAGTCATTAGGAAATGGGCTCGTCGATGCGAGTTCAAATCCTGGACGAGGCTGTTTTGCATTTCATATAGTGCTAATACCTTTTGGGAAAGGAATGCAACCACCTACCTCCGTCCAGCTATGGCTAAATAGTTCGGCAGACTGGACTCTTTAACCTTGGTTAGGTAACCAGTCTAGGAGAATGAAAACTTTGAATCAAACCTGTTAAAACTCCTTAAAAATTAACTAGTGTCACATTCTGCTTGCGGGTGTTGGTAAACACACACACACACACACACACACACACATATTATATAATATATATATATATATATATATATATATACACACACACGCACACATTAGTCTTTATCTAAGAAATGAATTCAGCTTATATATGAATTTCTTAGAGGCATTTAGTGTAATGGTTATCATCTTAGGGAATGGACAGAGAGACGATTTCAAATCCTGGACAATGCTGTTTGCATTTCACATATCCCTTGGGAAAGGTAATCATCCAACTATTGTGAAGGGGTTGGTAGGTAAATATGTATAGTCAAATTGTCGTTAAGTTTTGAAGTTCTTTATTTATCTTTTTTAATAAGAAAAATACATTCATGTCTTTCTATTTTGAAATGAAGACAATATTTAAATTTTTTTATTATTTGTTAAAATAAAACATTTTCCATTTTTTAAAATAAAGCAAATTTTTCTAAGTACTAAAATTTCTATTGTCTGACAATATTTTCTAATCTGTTTAAGACGAATGATAAAAGCAATCATCTGTTAAGTAGAAATTATGTTGAACATAACAGAAGGAACTTGCTATCCAAATATCTTGCTAGATAAATATATAGCTGAGCTTCGATGGGAAATGTGTTTTCAAAATTAAAAAAAAAAAAAAAATATATTGCTATTGATTTTGAGTCCTTTCTTTTACAAATGTGACTTGTTACTTCGAGTTGACTAAATGTTATCAAATAAAAATTCCAAGATGTCTTTCTTCCATTCAACTTGCAATATATGTAAAAAGAAGTGAAGTAATAAATTTATTTGGTCAGAATTAAAACTTCACTCCATTATAAGGATAAGGGGAAAAAATAAATAAATAAAAATACCTCCGGGCAGTGTAAAAGTAATTTTCAACATAATCTTTCATTTAAAAAAAAAAAATGTGTGAACAGATCTTTTTTTTTTTTACATAGTAGACATAAAAAAAAAAGAAGTTTCACTGTCAAAATTCAAATATGTTTCTTTCTAATAAAACCAAATCTAGCACTTAAATTTAAAATCAAATATTTAAGGTTTTTCTTGGGGAGGGGGCTTCATAACTATTCTGTTTTGATTATTGTCTGTCATAAACAAAATTTTATGACAGACAATAATCAAAAGAGAACTTTTTTTTTTAACCATATAATAAAATATAAAATTCAATGAAGATTATGCGACTATTTCTTGTTTGTAAATAATTTTCTTGTAAACTCTATATGTTAGATAACTTTAAATATATATTAAAAAAAACAAACTATATTAAATCAATAATACTAGGCTTGTATTATTACAAAAACTTGTTTTAAACAAACAATGTGGACCATTTATGTTGCATATTTAATTTCTGAGTATGTATAATACAGGGTTGTTCTTTATTCTATGTATGAATGATTTTGACTATGAATTAAAATATTCATTGATAAACTTAGAAAATTATTGAGGCTATTATGAAGTAAGCAGTGACATAGTTTCAGTTATATACAGACACCAAATCTCCATTATATATAGATTAGGAGCAAATGTTTTGTATTATGTATAAACAGATTAACAGATTTTGAAAGGATAATTCCAAAAAGAAGCATGAATAAATTTGTACTCAATATTTATTCAAATTATTTTTTTGCGGGGGGGGGGGGGCGGTTTCTCGAACTCAGCTCTTTGTATAGAACTAAAGCAGAGTAGGTATTTACCCAGCTCTTTCTACACTGAAGGATGTGACACAAGGTCACAAATATGAGGCATTCAGCAAAGATCAACTTGCTTTTCAATTATACTGGATCTGTGAGACTAACTTGCTAACCATCACACCAAGATGGGACACTCTTACCCAACCTGAACTTGGAATTCAGTAATAATGCAGTTCTGATGCAATTCAATAAAATGTTGCACTATCTGATAATCACATTTGATTTATTCTTGTTTACCATAAATGTTCAGAATCTTTCAGAGTTTAAAAATCATTTGTATTATTTTTAATTTATGACTTGTGTGTTACATAAAATTTCTTGGATTGTAAATAAAATGTTATCACTTGTGTAAAGAGAGAAACCATGATTTACACCTTAGTCAAGTAAAAAAAATAAAAAAAAGCGGGAAAATCTGTTTTTATCTATCAGTAACATTGACTAAAAAACCTGAATATCAACACTTTGAGTAGCTTTCAAGATTTTCATATTTGACCTTACTAGTAAACAAGTTCACTTTATAAGCAAAAAAAAAAGTGGGAGTCCCTGTGGTGAAATGGCTAATGTGCTGGGCTGTGACATTGGTGTAGTTACGCCATTTCAAAATTTTAAAAAGTATAATAATCTGATTTTAACTCTCACACTTTTTTCCCTTTTCATCTTTTCATTATATTTGATTGAAATAGATTAGCATTATTATTTCTGTGCACTCAGCCACTCTCTCTATCTTTCCACCACTCTTTCTTATATTTTTTCTGTGTAGCATGTCATTTTTCTTCCATTTTTTTCTTTATAATAAAAATGAAAAGAGTCATTATTTAGCTGAGCTGATGACACTTATAAGGAATAAGAATTTGACTGATAAGCAATACCAGATAATCAGGATATATTTTTGCATTTCATCTTGGACAGTTCATTTTAGCCAAAGGGTGTTGCAAGATAACGGTCATATATATATATATATATATATATATATATATATATATATATATATGTCATGAAACTCATAGTAGCTTATTAATGCATCTACTAACATGAAAACAACTTTTACATATACAACTTAAAAAAACCCGTGTGTTTTCTTCTTCTTTTGGCCAATACATACAGAACTGATGATTATTTTTCAGAAAGTACAAATGTGTCGGTCTTTCTTTAAAAAAATTTATTTTCCCCAAATGTCAATTTGAACATTTTTTTTATTTTGAAAAACTGAATTACCTGGGTTTTTCCACACCGGTAGAGTTAGAAGTATATATATATATATATATATATATTATATATATACTATATATATATATATCTCTAATAATTTTTTTTTTTTAAGACAAGTATTGTTATATAGAATTATGTTGTAGACAGACTGTTTTGAAAATTGCATGTCCAATATGTAAAGATGCGTGACAATGTTTAAGAAAGAACAAGCCAAGTGTGTGTGAAATAAAAGAAAATATGACCAGACAGAATGAAATCAATCTGAAACACCCCAACCAACCCTTCTTTCTCCAAGATGTAAATCTTGTCTGGAAATTTCTTTCTCAGATCAACATCTTTTATTAATAATGGGATTAGTACAACAAAAAAGTCAATTTAAAGTTAATCTCCAAAGAATTATAAGATTTACAATGAGTTGATAAAAACTGAATGTGGATTCGATACTTCAACCATCAAATCTGCTTGTGGGATCTTGAACCTGACACAGTTTCTTTATTTCACTTGAGTTGAAAGTTATACTATATATTATACTAATATATAAAACAGAGATTTTGTAGTACGTTGTCGATGTATAGCAAAAAAACGGGAGGTCACTCAGATTCAAAATCTTGCATACACATTGATATCGTTCAACTAAGAAAAAATTCAAATTTGGTTATTGATTTTTACTGATTAAGGGATTTAATCGATTAATCAAACAAAAATCAAACGATTTTTCGAAAGCCATGCATAGCTGCTGCTGCTAATACTTGTCTATCAGCGGAGGCTCGCCTGACTGTTTATCAGCAGAAAGAAAGAAAGAAAGAAACAACGAAAATGTTAGCGACTCGCCTGGCTGTTTTAGCAGCAGAAAGAAAGAAATAAAGAAAGAAAGAAAAAACAATGAAAAATGTTAGCGACAAACTAAATTTTAACGTAAAATAAATTTCGTTTTTATAATCTTTCTAAATATTTATTATATTATCGTATGTTTTTGAAACTAACTTTTATTGTACAATGTACAACACACTTAATTTAAATTTTTGTCATGCACAAAAAAATTGTAGAAAAATGAAAATTTTCAAAACACAAGTTTACGTTACATTTTTTTAAATAAGATTTAAATGTCAATAAAAAATCAGTCACCAGTATAGGGTTGTATAAATGTAAATAAAAAAAAAATGATAAACGAGTTGTTTGTAATTAATACTAATGGTTTTAAAAAAAAAGTCTTAATAGTTTAGAGAACTAATGAAGACGTTTTAAAATGTAAGCAAAATAGATATGCATTCTCTTTATCGTTAAGAACTAGATTTGAATATATAGAAAACAAAAAAATAAACAATTACAATCTATTTCTAACTTATCAAGCAATTAAAAACTGAATTTAAAATTGTCCCCAAATACATTATTATTTTTCAAACTGGAGTTTCAGTGAAACTTTTCGTGTGAAAAGAAGAGAAAATAATCTTGCTCAATTTATAATTGTACGAGTCTTTATCAATTGAATTATTTTTATAGCGATTAGAAAAAAATTATTTTGCTTCGGACAGCAAAAGTATGTTTTAAGGAAAAATCAAATCTTATTCATATCGCAATCTTTTTATTCCTGTCTTTAAAATATTAAATTTAGTTAGAAATAAATGAAATAATCTATCTTACAAATATTTATTTGGTAAGAAAGAGCGAAGTAAAAAAACAATAATAAGCGCTTATTATTTATTAAAAAATAATAAGCGCTATATTGTTTAATAAATTTTATTTGTTTATTTAATAAAATATAATATAACTCAACTTTGTATATATACGAAAAATTTAAAAACAAAGAATTTTAGAAAGAAAAGCCTTTTTACAAAAATAGAATTAAAATATAAACTACTTATTTCGTAACTAAGTAAACATAATTGTATTCGTATTGTAATAAAAAAAACAAAATTATAATAAAAAACGATGTAGTTAACATTTCGTATATAAACAAACAGTGTATGATATGTCTTACCTTAAACATAAAATAAAAATGATTTTAATGTACGTAACTTGAATGAGAAAATGTGTTCTTTAATTATCATAATTCTTATGATAATAAAATAGGCAGATTTTTTTTTAAATTAAGGCGGACCTGAACTTTTGGAACACCCTCTAAAATTTTTGTTTTTAATTTTTTTTTCTTCTTTCAATGGATTATTATCGATTGCACACCAATCTATCAGATTGTAAAAAAAATTCAAAAAAAGTATATTTATTTTTCGAGTTTCAGGGTGCTCAGTTTCCCGTATAAGTTTATCCGTAAATTGAACCCCCTTATCGGAACCGCTAAAAAGAAAATTTTATTAAATATTATATTTTTCCTTCAATGGATTATTATCGATTACACACCAATCAATCAGATTTTTTAAAATTCTTGAAAGTTCTTTATTTTTTGAGTTTTCAGGGGTGCTCATTTCCCCGTATAAGTTTTATAGTAAATCGAACCCCCATATCGGAACTGCTCGAAAGGAAACTGGCCGCAAATGTGTCAAAGTTAGGTGCCCAGAAAAAACAAAACCCAAATTATTTATTTATTTTCCCATTAAACTTACCTTAAACACCAACCCCAACACCAACCCCTAACCTAACCCCAAATCCTAACCCCCTACTTGAATTAACAGTTTTATTAAAAAATTGTGGTTCTGTTTTTTCTGTGTCACCTTAATTTGATACCTTAGTGCAAATTCAGCCCAACTGTTAAGATAGAGCTTTTTCATATGGGGGTTCGATTTACTATAAACTTATACGGGGAAATGAGCACCCCTAAAACTCGAAAAATAAATAAACTTTTTTTTTTTTTTTTTACAATCGGATAGATTGGTTTGCAATCGATAATAATCCGTTAGAAAAAAATAATTAAAAACGAAAATTTTAGGAGGGTGGTTCAAAAAGTTCAGGTCCACCAATTAAGTCACCACTTTCTCTTTTTTTTTTTTTTTTAGTCCGTCATGGACCGGTACTTAGCTAGTATATATATATATATATATATAATATATATATATATAATCAAAAAGATGCTGAAGCCAGACCAATCCTCCGTTGTACTTCACTTGTGAGTTAAAGCCTACTCTCGATCAGGACTTAGCATCAATGTTGAGAAAACAGAAGTTCTCAACATTGTCAACCTCTGATTCCTAAACTCCTCATTGACCATCAACCACTGAAAATTCAGTGGAGTTCACTTACCTGGATCTGTCATAAACAACACAATCTCATATCTAATCTAATGAGTCTAATTTTAATAATATATATATATATATATATATATATATATATATATATATTATATAATTATATTATAATTTTGGGGGGATTTACTGTGAAGCATGGGTACAGTGAGAAATAATTGAGAAACTTTGTTGGATGTTATATGCTAAGTTCCATTTTTATTTCATACAATATTTTGCGAGAATGACCTCCCTTTTACGAGTATTTTTTTTTTTTGGACTGGATTACTTACCAATGCAGAAGTAATGTGGACTCTGCAACAACTATATATATATATATATATATATATATGCTTGCTTGCTTTTTCTTCTCCTCCTAGGGAATTGCCCTCCCTATTGGCTGCGGCTTTAGAATGCACCCCCCAATGGGGCTACCTGTTAACTGTGGGGCGACCCATGTACTTAGAATGGAACTCTGGTGGCTGAGCAGTCTATGACTTGCAACACTCTACTTTGCCATTACTTAAGCTAGATGAGCAGTCAGAGAGGCCCTTCTCAATCAATCATTGGTCAAGTCACGCCCTACACCTATTTCCCTTATGGAAAGCCCTAACTCGGTTTACCATATATGTGCAAGAAAGCGGTGTTAGGATCTTAATGCCCTGGGTATGACATTAAACTCTATCTGACAGTGAAGTTCCAATTCTGGAGCTCTGAGAAATATGGTGTTACCCCTTCATCACAATTATCCCAGGTCCACTCTGATGTGGAATAGTAGTACCTATTAGGGTCCCATCTATGGGTTAAATAAAAAAAATATGAGTTTAAAAAAAAAAATTGAGTACTCATCAAGAATGAATAAAAGAAAATCTTCTGCATAAAATAACCCAACAAGGTTTGACATGCTGTAAAATCCAACCAACCAACAGTTTCTTGAGTTGTAAGTTATAATATATATTATATTATTATATATATTATATATATTAATATTTTTGCTCACTTGCTTTGTTCTTCTCCTAGGGAATTGCAAAATGAGTCAGACTTGTAGGTAGACAGATAATTGTCAGATTGTGTGAGGAGACTGAAGAAGAAAAAAAGTGAAATCTCAAGATAAATAGATAAATAAATAAAACAGGAAAAAAAGAAATGCACTTAGTATATGATGAATTTCTGGAGCATATTACATTGGGGACACATAGGATTAAAAAATCTCTGTGAATGTACTTAGTTGACAACTTTGCACCTCCCCCCTCCCCGAAAAAAAAAACCCTGACAATCATCAGGAATGTTTGATAAAGAGAAAAAGGTACAAGGTAAAAAAGAATGATTACAGTATGACTTGACTGATAAACCAATTGATTTTGGTGGAGACATTTTTTGCTATAAAGATATTCTTTAATATAATTATTTCAAAAAATACTTTTTAGCTTATTTCTTTATTAAGAACCCATAAAGCATTTGTCCCCGAATTAGTAGACTATATTACGAATTCATCTGTGTGGCTTTCAAAATCACTTGCTGAGTGAAGCAATATACAATGTCTCAGTGTGCACTAACTACCATGATTCCCAGCAACCACAGCAGGTACCTTCTATGGCTTGATCTACTTCTGTCACGTGAATATTGCACCGCTAACTAGCATATACCAAACTAATTGCTTTGGCCCTTACTAGGCTAGATGGACGATTAAGCCCCCTTTAATTAATTGGCTGGTCACGTCAAGCCCTAGCACCTATATGATTGTCGCAACCCAATTGTCCTTATGGCAAGCCCCAACCCTTTTTATCATATATGTGCTAGAAGGCTGTGGCTGAGCTTTTAATGTCCTAGGTATAATGTCAAACTTTATCTGATGGTGAAGTACCAATTCTGGAGCTCTGAGGAATGTGGAGTACCCCTTCATCACCATTACTCCCAGGTCCACTCTGACCTAGAGTGGGGATACTTGTTAGGGCCCCATCTATGGATTAAATAGAGAAAAAAAATGAGTTTAAAAAAAATTGAGTACCCATCAAGAATGAATAAAACAAAATGTCTTTGGCATAAAATAACCCAACAAGGGTTGACATGCCATAAAACCCAACTTAATCAACCAAAATAATTGTAAATCTTTTGACTAACACTAGTAATTCTTCTAAGAATCTTTTTGACTTTATTATTTATTTTTTTTACTAAATGGCATACATGTGAAGAAATGATATTTTAAAAGGAAGAAATTTACAAGTAAGAAATAGGAGTGTGTATTTACCCAACCCTCCAACACAAGGTCAATTTAAAATTAGTATGTACTCAATATATAAAATGTCATTGTTGGACCAAAGGTCCAATCAAGAAATCTCCACCGGAGCTAGCTTAATTGCTGCCCAATAGGACAGCTTTTAAGCTACTTTTAGATATAAATGTTTCTTTATATAAATCGGACAACTATGAATATTACTGTATAAATTTTAAAATCTAAATGCAAATCAGTGTATATTTAGTGCATCTAAGATGTAAAAGTTTTTTTTGTTTTTTTTTATCAGAAAAATTATAATTTAGTTTCTAGAAAAAAAAAAAAGAAAAAAAAAGATGTCTTTTTTTGAGATGATCTTTTTTTGGTCAAATGTTTGGTTGCTAGGTTTGAAGAGAGAGAAGAGAGAGAGAGAGAGACATGTATTTTCATTGAATGATTTGCCATCAGAAAAGTAAGCTGAACATCTGACCTTTTCTGCAAAACCCTGTTTTATGCACAGTGTGGTCATCTATGTGAAGGCATAGTGACTTTGCCATCAGCAAGTATAGATTTGATTGAAAGAATCCAAAAATATGCATTGAAATTGATCTAGAGTCTGACAAAGTAACTATCAGCAAACTAGCATAGGGATCAATATGTCTTAAAATGAGGAAGCTGTGAGGAGAGGCATCTAATTGAAGGTTTTGAAATAATGAAAGGGACTACTGCTATAAAGCCTTAGCTATTGTTAGGGTTTTTTTCCTCCTTTTTTTTTCTTTTCAAAGAATCTCTTTCACACACACACACACACACACACACACACACACACACACACACACATTTTATATTATGTGTGTTTGTGTATATATATATATTTTGCTCTGTGACTCTAACATTAAGAGCACACATTGAGCTCTCAAACTGCGACAGGTTTTTTAAAATAAAACTTTTGTGTTGTAAGGAAGATTTCTTCTCTGGACTTTTGGATTATATATATATATATATATATATACATTCAAACAAATTTGGTTAAAAATAATAATCCTTATTGTTTTCAAAGATTTTTTTCTTTCAGGTTTTCTAACAATTATATATATATATGTGTGTGTGTTGTTTGTATTAGGATAGTGTAACCACAGTAAAAACCAGTTGGTGATTGTCAGTTTCTCAACTTTACGATCATCAGACCAAGTGCCATTGACTCTGTTTCTATACTATCCTAACTTACATATATGCGCTCTGTTGCAGATATGGATGTTCTTTCATTTAGATATAGCCAAAACAAATTATACACACACACACACACACACACTAGCAGTATTACCCAGTCCATAGCCTGACTAAATGTATTTTAGTTTCTATACTATCCTAACTTAGATATATACACTTTATCAGAGATATGGACCACTCTTCTTTATAGATATAGCAAACCAAATTATATACTAGCAAAGTACCCATGATATACAAAATAATATGATGGATGATATTTCATCCTTCTTGAGAGAAATAAAAAAATATACCGGAAATTATGAATCGGATATAAAACGGATCCACGAAATACATCTACAAAAAATTACACCTGTAAAGAAACTTGAGTACCAACTTATCTCACTCTCCCAAAATTTTTTTGGCATTAAATAACCCATAGGATTGATATACCATTAAACAAACCAAAACCCAAATAAAGCTAATGAAAAATATTTATACCAATTTGAAGCTATAAGAATTTGAAACATAGAAACTTTTTATCAAATCACTTGATTTTGGCATTGAATGACCCAAAATGTGTGATATGCCATAAAACCAACTAAAAACTAGAAATATCCAGTCCCTGGCTGGACTAAAGGATTTTTAGGAATCCAGAGAGTGAGAAAAGGAGTAAGAGAGGGGTAAAAAGAAAATAATTTAATTTAGCAAATTCCTACATACTTTTTGTACTTATTTATGGAGAACTTTGAAGAGTTCCACTAATTGATTAAGTTTTTTAATCATATTAATCAGTAAAAATCAAAAACATAATTTTGTACTTTTCCTTATTACAAGCACATTAAAGTGATGTGTGATTAGAATGCTCAGTGATATCTCTTTTCTAAGTTGACATGTATATACAAAACAGACAAGACTCCTTTATATATATATATATATATATATATATATATATATATATAATATAATATAATAAATATATAAAGGTTTTACATATCTATTTATTTATTTTATAGATATGTAAAACCTTTATATATTATTTTATTATATTATAAACAGCTCTATTTATATTGAACACTCTACCAATAATACTGCCTTTGGTACACTGTTCCAGCAAAAGCTGAAACAGTGACCATCTCACACACTATATATATATATATACACACACACACACACACTAGAAGGGGCTACCCAGTGCTCACCTGGTTAGAAAGGTGGAAGACTAGTGTATTGATGTGTTTACTTTTGAGATTTGCAAATACTGAATATTTTAATTAGAATTCAATACTATTTCTATGTATATTTTTAATTTTTGAATATCTTCAAGTATAAATCAAATCTTCATAATTTTTACACAAAAAGCAAGAGCCAGATATTTAATGTGTATGTATATTTAACTTTGTCATTAATTGTTTTATTTTTGTAGTTTCATCCGGACATACATTACACACACACCAACTGTCTTTTATATATGTACAGATAGATATCTCACACTCAAAACCGGTTGATATTGAGCTGCACATTTATTGTATAAATACTAATGTCTTTTTTTAAAGTTAGGACAAAATCATGGGAAATAAAGGTACCCATGATATAATAAAATTGCATCTTATTTTCATGAACTATATTTGTGCCCTGCAATTTTACAATCTCCCATTAAAACAACCATATGATTGTCTGTTTACGATGTCTGGCATTTAAAAAAAAAAAAAGTTTGTTTGTGGTAGAGACGAGGAGGGATCATTTGTTTGTTTTTAATATTATTATTGTAATGGTAAAATAAGATAAGGCACATGGTTACTAGAACCTATCAATGTTTAGTCCCCTCAAATATTTAATACCTTTTATAAACCAACCAACAGTGAAATGCAAATATACATTCAATTCTGTCAATCATTTTTATGGAATAACAATATCTTCTGTACTGAACATTTAAAAATTAATCAGATTTAAATTGGTAGGAATCAAAATCAATACTATAAGAAGAAGTGAGTTATATACATATTCTAAACATGGCCGTTGTAAGCATAATATCTAGATAGTCATATGACTAAAAAGAAGAATGGTCTTGGTCTAAAGAGACGTTCTTTTGTGAATGCATCTGCATAGAATTATGCATTTCATGTATGTTCTCTAGGGAAACTGTGACTCTGCTTAGAGTATGGCTCTTCTCATATTTAACACATAGTTTATATGCAATAGATATTCTATGTTTCTAGTTTAACTTTTCTCCCCCCCCCCTTTTGTTGTTGTTGTTGTTGTTGATGATGTTGATAAAATGGAATACCTAATCATAGATTCAATGCATTTGGAAACCTGTACTGAATTTAAATTTTGTATTATAAATTAGTTAAACTAGCAGGACCTGTGGATGTACCACAGTATGATAATTTAATTATTACAACATTTGATATGTTTACTTAAGAGCTATTGCCAAATAGTTCAATATGTAAAAAGTATAATAATATTGATTTAACTCTCTCACTGTTTTTTCTTTCTTTCCTTCTTTGATTGAAACAGATTAATACTGTCACTTCCATGCGCTCCTCCCCTCTTTTCCCCTACTCTCTGTCTTATATCTTTTCCATGTAGCCTGTCTTTTTTCTTCATTCTTTATGATGAAAACACAATCGCCCATTATGTTGCTAAGGTGACGATACACATAGAATTCAGCAGATAAGCAACACAAGATAATCAGGATTTATGTTTTTGCATTTCATCTTGGGCTATTTGGATGGTCTCATTTTTAACCAGGGTGTTGCAAGATGATAACGGACATACTTTTAAGGAACACGATATTGATATATAGATCCTTAGTAAACAGATGTACTCCATTTAAATTTTTGTATCGTAATTAGTTAAATTCTAGAGATTGGCTTTCCAAAATGTTAATCTCCGAGATTAACTGAACCATCCATGCATGGAAATTGGTTTAACTTAGCAGTTTATCACTCACTTGAAATTGAAGCTTTAATATGGGGGGTAGAAACTTTATTATTATGACTTAAACTGCATCTTGTGAAATTCCAATTCTGGAACTCTGGGAATGTGAAGTACCCCTTTATCACCATTACTTCCAGGTCCACCTTGACCTGGAGTGATTGTTGTAACCCTATTGTCCTTATGGCAAGCCCCAACCCTTTTAATCATATATGTGCTAGACGCTGGTGGCTGAGCATCTTTATGTACTGGGTATACATTTAAACTTTATCTGATGTTGAGGTTCCAATTCTGGAGGAATGTGGAGTACCCCTTCATCACCATTGCTCCCTGGTCCACACTGACCTGGAATGGTAGTACCTGTTAGGGTATCATCTATGGGTTAAAATAGATTAAAAAATGAGTATTTAAAACTTTTTCTTTAAAAATGAGTTTGAAAGAAAAAAAAATTGAATACCCAACAAGAATGAATAAAACAAAAGGTCTTTGACATAAAATGACCCAACAAGGGTTGACATGCCATAAAATCCAACCAACCAACCAACATTATTATGACTGGTCTTCAGATTAATAAGAAATTAATGAGTTCGCTGAAAAGTTCATAAGCTGACCAAGATACTCTTATGAAATGTTATTAAATGAAGTTTATTATTTAACGTAGTCCCCTTATGGTGGATTGGTTATCATCGTAGGAAGTGGACACAGCGTCACAAGTTCAAATCCTGAATGAAGCTGTTTGAATTTCACATAATGCTAATACCCTTGGGAAAAGTATAAATTCTACTACTCTGAGGAATGTGGAGTATCCCTTCATCACCATCACTCCCAGGTCCACCCTGACCCGGAGTGGTAGTACCTGTTAGGGTACCATCTATGGGTTGAATAGATTAAAAATACATTCATCATATGTTAGGTTGATGTGTGTGTTCCAGTTTTTTTTTTTTTTTTTTTCAAATTAGTAGTAGTGAGTACTTGGATAAAAACTTTGGTCATCCTACCTGTGACAAAAGGTTTGGGTAAATACATTGGGAATACATCATGGTGTAATGGTTAGCAAGCTAGTCTTGCAGATTCATTATTACTGATACCTCATTCTAGCAACCTCATCACATCCTACTCTTTCCTCATTTAAAGTGACAGACTCCAAAGTCTGAGGAAAAAATACATAGATAGGTACAGCAGAATTAATAGGGTTTCCCATCATGGTGTAATGGTTTGCCAGCTAGTCTTGCAAATCCATTACTACACACCTGCGGTCATTTCACATCCTACCTGTAGCGAATGGGTTGGGTAATACCTACACTCAAAAGGGTGATCCAATGAGCTGTTTCATTCCTTTGTAAATTGCGTTCTGATTTTAAACATATGATGACATGTTCCTTATACATTTTCCTTGAATAACTTGTGAACACTCAGCTTCATGTTCACATATGATGAATGTATTTAGCAAGTGTCAATTCTTATGCATGTTTATTCTTCATCTGCTACCCACCACCCTCTCTTTTATTCTTTCAAACTACCATAGTTTGCATTGTTAGGCATGTTAACCTCTTTTCTACCAAGTTCATTGCACAGCCTTGTAGGCATTTCTAATCAATAATCGATTGAGAATAAGGAATCATGTGGGATTCTTTCAAGGCAGATTCACATTTTTTTCTTTTTCTTATTTATTTTTTTTTTTTGTTTTGTTTTTTTAACATAATTTGAAAAAAAAAGTACACTCCCACTCCCTTAAAAAAATTTTTTAAATATTTTTTTTATTATATCCTTTTGCAAACAACTATTGGAATATTTTCAAAAGTAACCAGTACTGAGGATAGTTTTTGTGAAGATAAAATCTCCTTCCAGTCATATATTGCATACACACTTCTCTCTCTCTCCCCCTCCCTCTCTCCCCCCCCTTTTTTTGCATGTGAACATGTTTAGGTTTTTGAGTAGAACAAAATATATGGCACTATTTGTAAATGATTGTATATATCTTTGTGTGTGTGTGTATGTATATATATATATATATATATATATATAATATTATATATATACACACACACACACACACAGATATATACAATCATTTATATATATATATATTTATATATACACACACACACACACACACACACAATATATATACACACACACACTTAAGACTTTGTTCTTCTTTCAATTGTTTTGATGTTTGTTTTCTAACAGGAATGTATAATTAATTTTAAGAAACCAACAGAAATTATAGAGTTCAGTTCTCCATTAGAGGAAAAATGTTTTTTTTTATCTATATTTTTTAAATTTATTCTGAAGCTCTATTTTGTATTTATTAAGAGTTGATATTATATAGTAATATGATATATACTTTGAATATACTAAAGATTTTAAAAGAAAATATTCTGTCATCTTCTCCTTTTCAGAGTTTAATAAATTATATTCCCAGATGAATACAAGTCCATCTCAGAATAATCTTTATTTGAACGAGCATAAGTATTTAAGTTTTAATGTAATAAAATACATTAGAAAGACAAACGAAATTGAATAAGAACGCATATAAAAAGATTATTTATTTTGATTATATGTTAATTGGTTTCTCTATAAAATCATTCATATGATTAATTTTTAATATGTTGGGGAATAAAACAATAATAATAGAGATCAATAACACCAAGTAATTATTTAAACCTGGTTCTGTTAAAAACAGTAGGCAAATTAACCACACCATATTTTATGTAAACCTTTATTTCTTAGTGATATATTAGACACATTGCAGGATTTTAAATGCACGAATAACATTTTAACTGTTTTAAAGCAAATCTAACTCAGATTTTCATTGAGATATCATTAATGAATTAGATTTATTCTATGTATTAATGATTTTGACTATAAATTAAATACTCATTGATAAACTTACACAATTTTTGAGGGTATTGTGACATAAGCAGTGACATAGTTTCAGTTTCAGACAGACAGGCACTAAACCTCCATTATAATAAGATATTGTACAAAAAAATACAGGGCAAAGAAAATGTCTGTTTTAATGTTCGGTTTAAGTTTAAAAGTGAATTCATAAAAATTATAACATAAAAAGATTATTGATTTTTGCAATATTGATGATACAAGATATACACCTTGATTATGCTGAACATTTAATTTCTGTTTTTATGGGTGAGTAGGATACAGTCACACTCAAAGGGAGACACAATATTAAGCCAATACACAGAACTCCAACGGCAATGTATAGAAAACTATGATAATGGGCCTATTTAATTTTGAGGTTGATTTTATCTTAGAAAATGAACTTTTTTATTTTCTGTAAAATTTTTGTTGAATTAAAAAAAAAAAGAAAAAGTATTTTAAAGAGATAAGTAACAGTTTATTCATATAGATATTTTATAATTTTGGTTTTAATTTAGTCTAAGATATTCTAGAAAACTTGTTGAAAAACATATTTGAACAAATCAAATATGTGTTTAAAAAGATAGTAAGAATGTCAACCCGAAACGTGTTTGGATTTACTTTCTGAATATAGTTGTTTCATGTTAAGATAGAAATGGTTCTTTAGGGTCACTCATAAAATGCACAGTTTTACAACATGGAAAATTATTTCAAAACAGTTCTATAGCTTGTGCTAAATGTGTGATATATATATATATAAACATTATTAAAACCTCAAGTAATAAATTTATTTCAACCTACCACCTCAGCAAAAATCTTCCTGATCTAGCATTAACAAAAAGGGGATAGACTCCCTCACTGTCTGGCTGATACCACAATTAGCCACTCTGCCAATTTTACTTTTACTATTAAGTTATTTATTAAGTCTAATTACAAGGTCACAAGTGTGGGCACCCAGTTAGAATTGAACTCATTAACAATGGTCTGTTAATCTAACTTGTTAAACATTACATCACATGAGGTACCCCAGGACTCTCAGAAGGTTAATGACTTTCATAAAAGAGAAATCTAATTGCTAGCAATGAGGGATGCTCTGCTTACTTTCTTGGAAGTCAATTTAATGTTTTCAAAACTTTAAAAGAAAAAATAATGAACACATAATTTAAATAATTGACAAAAGAAAATTGTTTGATAGAAAATTAGTTTTTTATTGAAAAACTTTGTATCAATTTAATTAAAAATGACAATTATTCATAGTCATACTTTGAATTAATTTAATATCCCAAATTTGATTTTATTATTCTAATAGCTGTATTATTTTAATCAAATTTTTATTTTTGCTACACTTAAGATCTAACACTATTGCAGAAGCCGGGTACTAGGTCATAAATTCCATTAATATCTACTATGTTTTTAAGTCACTGATTGGGTGGGTGGGATTCAATGAGTTTACAAAAATGTGTTTTAAAGAAAATTGAATGCACATTACGAATGAATGTAACAAAATGTCTTCAGCATAAAATAACCCAACAGGGGTTGACATGCTGTAAAGTCCAACCAACCAACCACTGATTTGGACAATGTTTGTGTAATTATTATATAAATATTAGATAGAATAGAATTCACTTTGAATCCCACAACAATATTCTAAAATGCTTAAAAATAGATAGAACACTTTTTATTCTAAATAATGTTTGCCTAGCTCATTAGAAATATTTAAAAATAAACTGGATTAGTTATTTAGCGTCACCTTAATGGGAAAAAAAAAAACAATTTTAATAGTTTAGATGGATATACAATACCTTGATAATAGTTTGGAAAAGAATTGAAAGTACTTGATCTACCAAATGTAACCCTTTTGGACAACTTATTAACAACTTTCAAGATGATAACAGCAAAAGAATTGTTAGGAAACTTGAAAGAAAAAAGAAAACAATACTGAAAACAATAAGGCTACTGTTATGTTTAATTTGTTTGAATATATATATATATATATATATATATATATATATATATATATATATATATATATATATAACTAATAACACATAAGATAGCAAAACATTTTTCTTTAAAAGCTAAACATTCTGGCTTCATAAAACATTCCTTAAACTTTTTTTTTTCTTTTTTTTTTCTTCTTTTTTTTTTTATAAAGTAAATCCTGATCACACCATGGATATCTAGGACTATTCCTCACCATCTATCTCTATTGGCTATTGCTCCTGGCAGATCCTCTGCACAGCATCTAATTTCTCGAGCTGAGCTGATCAATGTTTTTTTACTGTCCACTCTGGTGTGGCTATATGTAGGTGCCCATAGGATAATGTCACTTATGAGCTAGTCCTTGCTTTTCCAGCAGTGTCCAGAGATTAAATTATTCAAATTGCATAGGAAAAATAGTTGATATGCCATAAAACAAAATAACCATCCTCTCCAATTATGTTAGCCCTACAAGTGCAGATATCTAAGGGCAAATTTGAGACATTATACTCGGGAGTGATTAATTTTCAATTTAAAAAAATATCTTCCATTTTTTTAATTTTTTTTTTTTTTTTTTTTTTTTATTTTTTTTTTTTAAATATTTTCTTTAAATTTTTCATTTTTATCTGAAATAAATTGATAAATTAACTACTTTTATTCATTTATTCATTTTATAGTTGTGGAATTCTGCTGCCAGTATTTAATATAATTAGTTTTTGCCAATTTTAAGAGATACCAAAATCTTAAAAAAAGAAAATGTTATAAGCAATATTATAAAATTGTATTCATTTGCAATAATTTAATCTATTCTATACTGAAAAAAATCCCCTCCCCCCCCAAAGAATTAAAATATCCCTTATCATACAACAGGACTAGTGATATTGGACAGTGGTTGTCTATAATTTTCATATGAATGAATGAGATAGATATATAGTCCTGCTACTATGAGAAAATGGATGGCATACTAAAAGAGACAATACAAACAGAATAACTTAGTAAAGGCTAACAAATTATTTTGGAGTTAGTATAAAGACATTCTAGGCACTGGTGTAATGATAATCATTGTAAGAAATAAACTCTGCACTTAAGGCTGTTTGCATTTCATATAGTGTTAATACCCTTGGGAAAGGTATGCATCCAACTATTCTAGGACAGACTGAGTTATTTGACCATAATTAAGCCATCAGTCTAAGAGAATGAAGACTCTGAATTCAAACCTGTTAAACTCTGCATAAGAAGTTGACATTGTGTTGCATACTACCAGTGTGGAGGGTGGTGTTCTATCTAGCCTACTGTTTATGTATAATATATATATTGTCGTACACAGACACCATGTATCATGTCTCTTCAATGTGGCTAGACATTAGCAGACCTACATGGAAACCTGATATTATCAGTCAGACTTCTTAGCCACTCGGCCATCAGCACACTTACAGCCTGGAACGAGGATTTTAACGGATAAATACATACATGATTATATATGTAAAGACTGCCAGAGAGTGTTCCATCCATTTTATAGGAGAGTGTTGCATATATATATATGCACGTGCGTGCACCATTCCCAAAAGAGAACATGGATATATATATCAAATATTTGTTCCTATTAAGTTTATGTTGCATTTTAAAAATTGAGATTTTTACAGTATTTGTGTATTTAAATGTATTGAATAATATTTCTGTGACTTTAAAACTGAAGTGTATTTCAAGATGGAGGCAAGTTCACCTTTTCAGGTGTATTTGTTGTTGTTGTTGTGTATTTGCAATTGCCTATGGCAAGTTAATGATTAAGCAACATTGTATCTTACCTGCAATGAAGGTGAATAGCTGACCAGATCTGGACAGGTAAAAGTTACCTAAAGGTATGCGGGAGGGTGGTATTGCTTAGATTTGATAACCTTCGGGGCAAACGCATATTTTAAAAAATAAACAAATCGATTGTCAGAAATTCTAGAAGAATTCCCTTTGAATTTTTTGCCCACGGCATTCCCTTCACAATCAATGCTGCCTTAGCTGCAAGAATTAGGCAACTTTAAAATCGTTTTTTTCTTCTTTTTCTGCTACTGAAAAATCCAATTTGACTTTGTGTTTTGGAACTGGGAATATTGGAAAACTGTCCGACAATCAAAATAAACTATTTTTGAAAAAAGAGGTCTTTGCAGTTTTATAATAACAGGTTGACTATAAATAGAATGGTGATCATCTATATATCAATACTCATGATCCTTAATTGTGTGACCTTTACCATCTTGCAACACCCTCTGGTTAAAAATGAGACTGTCCAAATCATCCAAGATGAAATGCAAAAATGTAAATCCTGATTATCTGGTGTTGCTTATCCATCAAATTCTTATTTCTTATGAGTGTCATCACCTCAGCTAAATAATGGGCCATTCTGTTTTTATTATAAAGAAAGAAAGGGAAGAAAAAGAACATGCTACACAGAAAAAATATAAGAAAAAAAAGAAAGATTAGGGAGAAAGAGGAGGTGATAATGCTAATCTTTTTTAGTCAAACATAATTAAAAGATGAAAAGAAGGAAAAAAAGAAAAGTCTGAGAGAGAAAAAGAGTTAAATCAAGATTATTATACTTTTTACATATTAAAGTATTTGGCAATAGCTTTTAAGTAAACATATTAAACGTCATAATAATTAAATTATCATACTGTGGTATATCCACAGGTCCTGCTAGTTATATGAAAATGTCTTCTCATGAATATGGATGAGTTTTTAACTATAATATGTTGATAATACCTCTGCATTATCATCTTCATATCTTATTTTTGGTGGGTTGTTATTCTATGGGGAAAAATCAATCTTTTTTTTCTCTTTCTTCTTAGAGATTATCTCTTCTAAAAGTAATCAATGTTCAGTAATTAAAATGAAATACAATGCAGAATGAGAAAAGTGGGATGAGATTAGTCCGGAACGTATGAAGTTATTTAACATTAATGAAAACTACCCTACCTAGGGTAGGTGGTCATTCCATGTCAATTCACCAGGACATTACACCCACTGACACTGAATTGCTTGAAATTTGGTACAAATGTTCCTCTTCATGAGTTAGGAAAGTGTGGGTATAATTTTCCTATTTTGCCTCTAATTCAGAATTTCAGTGTTTTTTTTTTTTTTTTTTTTTTTTTAAAATTTAAAATACTTCTATACATTCAATATTTCTGAAATTTGGTATTTAGGGCAATAAGGACTGTAGAATCCAAATATCCAACTATTTTAATCCTATACCTGATAGAAAATGTTATTTTTCTCACCCAAAGGCATGACTCCAAAATCAACAACTTTTCACCTATGTAGCTTACATAGTCTGTAGAAAATATATCCTCTTCAATTTTCATAATATTTATTTCCTAACATCTACTATGCCTGCCTAAGTTCATCAAAGAATTTTGTGTGGGAGCAAAGTCTACTTTAGAAGATATGAACCTGCCAAGTTCAGAGTTTTTTTCTTATGCATGTGCAGGATTTCAGTGAAAGATTATAATTAAAGACAATCATCCTAATGCTCCATGACCTCTCAAATGTTGATATTATGCTCAGGAATAGGAAAATTATAACCCCCCCCCTCTAAAATTGGAACGGTTAGGTCTAGCACAAAATAATTTGGTGTCAGTGGGTGCAGATTTCGACTTTTTGCTGGTGTTATGACATGGAATGACCCGGTAATTATCCCTCCACCTATAAATAGATAGTAGGGCAGTCTGGGTTTTTTTTTTTAACTTTAAACAACCTGCCTAGGAGAAAAAACCTGAATTCAAACTTATTAAACTCTGCTTAAGTAATTGACCTTGTGTCACATCCTGCTTGTGTGGAGGGTTTGGGTGAATACATACTAATAATTTTCAAAATGAGTTAAACTTCATTTGACTCCTAGATGAAATCCTAACAGATACTATTTCTGGTGTGACAATCTGACAGTAAATGTTTAAGGGAGCGTAGTATTTTATACATTTTTTTAAAGTTAAATATTTTTCTTTTTTTTTTTTTCTTCTCTTTCTTTCTTCTTTCTTTTTTACAAAGTAAATAGAAGAATATCTTCCCATATCCACCCCGTTATTCATTTATTTTTGTATTTCATTTTATTCTTTTTTTTTTTTTACTGTTTGTTTTCTTTTCTTTTCTTTTTTAATTATGGGACCATTTGTGGTCCACCATTCCTCAACCACCGGGTACTATATGCCGCTAATCTTGATAGTTCTTTGATCATCTGACAAAGGGCTTGTCCATTGTATTCCATTATCTTTTAGGAACTTTATGGTGTATGTGTATATATATATATATATATATATATATATATATATATCATCTACAGACACCATGTTTCAACATTTACATCTCATCAGTGTTGCTAGACTTAGCAGCTACTTCTAACCGGGAATGAAACCCACTGAATTTTGTCAATCCAGCTCCTTACCATCTCGGCCATTAGTAAGAGGCAAACACACACACACACACACACACACACACACACACACATATATATATATATATATATATATATATATATATATATAAAGATATAGCTGTTTAGTTTTACTATTGAAAATTATGAATTATTTGATTTCTTAGTTAAAAGATGATAAAAACAAAAGATACTAATCAAAATGATTAATGGAATAACTTGATCTATAATCATCAAATATCCCATGTCTGCCATTGACTAAGGATTTGATGGTGGTGAAGGAGATTATCTTAAAACCTGAAAATTATTCTGTTCTATAAATTCCCAAATAAACAATCATCAAATCAATTGATAAAGTTGTTCTGAAGTTGAGAAGGAGATAATCAGAAAATCAATAAGTTTCTTTTTTGTCCAAAATGGACTTTTCATCATTCGTGTCAGACACAATTGACCTTAGTTTTTATTCTTTGATTAAAACATTTACTGGGAAATGCAATCAATTATCAAACTCTTGGGTTTACAATGAGAATAATAATAAACAACCTCGTTTTTTCTTCTTTTTTCTGCGGATTCAAGTGTGTAAATAAGTGTTTTTAGGATTGACTAAATTTGAATGATTAAAAAAGAAATTACTAATTAGAAAAAAAAAAAAAAAAAAAAAAAAATGGCTCATTGAAAGCATTTTACTTGCTCAGTGTTTTTATAATTTTTGTATTCTTTTAGATCTCTCTATTGTTTGAACTCAAAAATCTTGATAACTTAAAGCTGTTGCAATAATTTGATGTATGTATGAATAAATTAACCAAGTCTTTTAAATGTAATTACACAAAAGCAGTGGATAAACAAGTACATATTTTTCTACATAGTCTCCTACTATTTTAATGCACATAGTCCAGAGATTCACAAAATTGCATATTCCCTTCAAGAAGAAGGGTTTTTGGTTGGTCATGCAACCACATTTCTTTCACATCTTCATGTGTAGGAAATCGCTTCTATGGCTACATTTGACTCCAACTAGTATATATGATTTCTCTGAATTGGACACATAGCCTAGTGGATAAAGGAGTTAGGTTAAGACAGTTCTAAGTGACAGTAATCTCTAGACTGCAGGTTCAATCCTGGTCAGGGGCAGCAGTAACATAGAATAATAATTAACACAGTTTAACACCTGTACCCTAGCTATGGTTAGCAGAATGAGAACAGGATACCCCCGTGGACTGAATTGTTCTGTTATGGCTCTCGATTATGACAAGAAGGTTCCCGAAGAAGGCCGGAGGGCACATTGGCCGAAACATTGTACAGAT